>CM033470.1:300019141-300223085 GCA_019447015.1 Hymenochirus boettgeri | reverse complement strand
GGGCTATATTATGTGGGAAAGACCAACACCACATTGAGGGAAAGGCTAGCCAATCACCGGACGGCGATATGAAATGCTGCAGGTCATAAAAATAAAGACTAGCTGGGAGAATGCTATGGTGAACAATATGTAGCGAGACATTTTCACAAGATGGGACATGGATTGGCCACCTTAAAATGGATGGCTATTGACTCTGTACCTTTGGAACAGGGAGTTGACAGACAAACCCTCCTATTGAGGAGGGAAGTATTTTGGATTAGGAGGTTAAACACCCTAGTACTGAAGGGACTGAATGAAATGTGTGCTCTAACCTGCTTTTTAGATGTGTGTTCAATAAGTTATTTGGCTAGTATCAGTATAAGTAGTATTTCCAGTTACTTTTATTCAAGTGTATTTCTGATACATTATGTTTGTCATTATATCTCTCTGGCACCGGGTATTGAGCCTTGAACCATAATTTAGGTGTTTTTATTATTGGTATATGTAACTCTTGTTAGTCACTGGTGGGAGGAGTTGGGGTGGGGTTATGTGATATATATCTGTAATGGTAGTTACTACATTTTGGTTCCTGACGATGGCCCTGTGAGTTGAAACGCATTGAGCCGGAATAAATATTTGCAATATATGTGAAATCCCTCATGAGTGCTTACTTTTGTGGATTCTGTTGCTACATTTTTGGGTAACAGCACCAGGGCGATCTACATATTAAAGGGGAGTGCAGTCTTATGAAGGAGTATATATATATATATATATATATATATATATATATATATATATATATATATATATGAACTGGTAAACTTGTTGCCCTAGTCTTCTTGTTCCGGGAGGATTTGGCCAGTAGGTGTTACTGTGTAAAAAAAGTGAGAGAAACCATCTAGGGGACCTAGATAACAGGTAGACCCAGTTAGTGTGAGAATAGACCCTGTATAGATCACTCCAGGAGTGATAGAAAGGAGTAGGGTAGCTAGTGAGTAGCCTGAGCTCCAACAAGGGGATTTAGTAAGGACTAGAGTCCTGGGTATACCACCCAAGAATAGGGGCCTAGTGCCAGACTTAGGGGTGGACTACAGTGACCTGAGAGCTAGGGTGGCACTAACAAGTTGATTGCTATTTATGCCATTTCTGAACCCTCTGGTTTGTGAGTATCTATGTGATATCTGTGCCATGCTATGTTGCCTCTATTGTGCTACTTGCAATGCTTTATTAATATTGTTCTGTTAATAAATAAGATACGGTTTAAGTTCAAGAACCACTGGTGCCTATTTATTGCATTCTACTTAGAGTGGTAGTTCAGCAACACTCTGCCTCCAACATGTGAGGGCCCTCTCCTGATAAATAATAGTCTTGTGCATAGAATTTGGATAAGGCTGACAGTCTCTGGAGCAAATTAATTTTCCCAATTTTAATATCTCCTCACACACATACATCCACCCACACATACATATAAAAACAAGGAGCACTCTTGGGTCTTCTTAGTGCAATTTATTAGGTGCAAAGTTGTTTCTTAGGTTCAAAGTTGTTTCTTGTTTCTTAGACCTTTCTCAAGCCATTTCTCAAGCCATTTGCAAATCGTAATTGAAGTAAAAGAAATTGAAAAGGTTAGACGTTAGGACCTTTCAGACTGGGGTTACCTTGACTTGGTTGGAAGGCGTTTCATTCATGTGATCACAGTAATGTATACTAAAACCCCTTTGTTTATAAAGTATGCAAGTGTGCACATAATATGATATTGTATGGGGCCTAGGAATGTGCATTGATTATTTTTTCTATGTTTGTATAAATGTTTGACCAGATCAGTAGCACTTCCGCTAAATGTAGTTGTAAATTAGCCTAATTGGAGTGCTTCCACAATCCTTGTATTGTATGTATTTATTGGGAGGCCTGGTCAAGCCTCCATGTGGTAATAGCACCCCAAACACGCCCCTTTTATGGGAGGTCCTATGCCTTTAATATAAAGCACTGGATGGCCTCTTTCCTCATTAATAAAAGCCAAAGGGCTGGGGGGAAGTGAAAGAGCCTGTTATATGGATCCAGTGTGTAAGAATGAGAAATGCAAAAGTTTGCTAATCGTAATTAAAGTAAAAGAAATTGTAAAGGTTAGACGTTAGGACCTTCCAGACTGGGGTTACCTTGATGTGGTTGGAAGGCTTTTCATTCATGTGATCACAGTTAGCCTGTGTCTTTCTCTGTGGTGGTATATGACTTATGTGTGATATGGTGATATTAATGCCACAACTCCGTAAATGTGAAATTCTAAGTACCAAATACCATGGAAAGGCTAAGGCTGGTGAGCACCTTCCTCTGTGAGTTGTTTGCTTCCCCTATTCCCTTAGCTTCCAAAGCACGGAAGCAAACAACTCACAGAGGGAGGAGCTCACCAGCCTTATCCTTCACATCCAAGATATCATAGTAACATAGTAATTAAGGTTGAATAAAGACATTCATCCATAAAAAGAACACAGCAGGCAGGTAAGGACAGGCAGGTAATAACAACCTAACAGTCTGGTAGCGAGGTCTACGAATAGGCACTCACTCCCTCATCGAGTGCCTATTTGAATTTTTGCGCCAGCCGGCGTCTGGACATGGCCGGTGACGTCACCAGTCCCGGAACATCGAGGACCTACCTTGATGTGGACCTACCTTGATGTGGTTGGAAGGCTTTTCATTCATGTGATCACAGTTAGCCTGTGTCTTTCTCCGTGGTGGTATATGACTTATGTGTGATATGGTGATATTAATGCCACAACTCCGTAAATGTGAAATTCTAAGTACCAAATACCATGGAAAGGCTAAGGCTGGTGAGCACCTCCCTCTGTGAGTTGTTTGCTTCCCCTATTCCCTTAGCTTCCAAAGCACGGAAGCAAACAACTCACAGAGGGAGGAGCTCACCAGCCTTATCCTTTCCATGGTATTTGGTACTTAGAATCCAAGATATCAAGTTTACAGCCACACAGGTGGGACAGGGAGGGACCTAGGGGAAAATAAAAGGGGGGGGGGGATTTTTTAAAGTGGCATCTTACTATTAAGCTAAACTTGATTTTATGGTGCACTTATCCGTTAACATTGATGTTAAGTACCTCAAGTAGCTTCCAACAAGGAATTCTCCCTAGATGCATTTTCCAGCAAAAATCACCAAGCAGGGCAACTGGGGGATTCATCATCATGGGAAACGACCAGCTTTGTTTACTTTTTACTAAACTTTGTGATCTATGGTAAGATGTCCCGTGTCATGTGGTTATTTGTCTTGTTACAAAATGAACTGCAATCTGAATTTTTAAAAAATGAATCCAGAATACCCCACACTGTCTTCCCACACATTCCTCCCTGAGGCCACCCTGGAATAGACGGTAAATTGCGTGCATGCGTTTCCATCCATTTCAGCTCTGATTTATCTTCTGAAATAGGAGTGCATGCAATTTGCATGCAATGTTGCCACCCGCATTGACATGCACTGATATGTGTTTCTATAATTTGTTCTAATTGCAAAATACGATCGTACGTGCAAGAAAAACACGCTAGCGTGGCCTAGCCCCCACTGTAGGTTTTCAGGGTGACTTATTTACCTGCAATCTGGAATGGTTACATCTTTTGGTTCTCTAGTGTAGTTACTTTCACAATTTCTAACTGCCTGACCATTTTTCTATTGATTTCCAGATCCAGTTACTTTTAATACACATCAGTCAGTTGTGGTTTGACTTGATTTTCAAGTTCAGGTGCTCTTATTTCTCTTTCTTCGACAGGCTCGGTTGTTCATTAATCTGTCAGTTCCAAGATCAGTTTGTTCTGCAGACAAAATCTTTTACTATCTGGATTTGACAAGAAATATAATTCTATGTGACTTTACATTCCCCACAAGTTCCTCTTTCACATAAACCAGTAGGAAATGTCCATACCCTCCATTGCATACTGTCAGATCAAGCCTGCATGAAGGACATGTTAAAGGCCAGAATTGAAATAATTTTCACAGCTAACCAATGACTTAAAATGATTGTATATATAAAGATATTACTAATCTCCTGGTGTGATGTATGGGGAATAAAAAGATGTCCACTCGAAAATACATTTTTCTCTGAACAGGCTGGATACATAAAAAATGTATTATTGGTCAGAGATACGCAGTAAAATGTTATAGTACGAGGCCTTAATAAAGAAGTGGATCAGACTTATCAATGAAGATCTCTCGTTGCATAAATTACATATATGCAAAAGGGATGCCTGGATAAATTCCCCAAAATATGAAGCCCTTGGGTTGACTAGTCTGATATTTTTACTTCCCGACTGATCACATAGTAATTGTTTATCTCTGTTTATCTTTGTTGAAATAATAACCACCAATGTAACTACAACATATACGTGTGCATCGTTACTAACTTATTCAGCTACGATTATTAATTTGTTTTGTTACTATGCATTTTTTTCCCGATAATGCTTAAAAAAAACAGCGAATCACGATGTGTACAAACGTCCGTTTTGGGCGATAATCGGACCGTGTATGGGCCGTAACGGGCGTTTTAGTCGGGGATCGTTGCCCGGCCGACCGGATCTCAGAATGAACAGGTGTGTGGGCCAATAAAGGGCCCATACCCAGGCCGATTATCGACCGAAACGGACATTCGTACACATGTTGCGCCGTGTGTTAGGACCCACAATCGCACGTGTGTACGAACCTTTAGAGCCCTGCAGTTACTGCCCCCTCCCCTGGGGGAGTGATTTTTTGAATTCAAACAGGTAAATTTTAGGTTAGGAATTACATCAAATTCAAATAATCTATCATTTAAATATGCAGTTTTGAACTTTTACTAAGGAAAAAATGTATGATTTTAATGTTCGGCAGGTTAAAAAAATTTTGCTTTCCCTGAAGGAATCTTTGTACATAAGCTGGATATCTAATATAACCCCCCCGGACATCTCCCCAATTGATTTACCAAATGATAGGGCAATGGTTGTACTTGAATGTTTTGGGAAAGTGAGTGAAAGGCTGAATAGAAATTTAACGTATTGTATATTAATCTTCCCATTATTCACTGTTCATTGTTCCACAGTGACAGAATACGCCAATCAAAGTAAAAGTTCTTGCAGTGGACACTCCCATGCAATGAACACTAACAATATATTTTCTGTTTTTTTTATATTGTAGTCACTAGTCCAGTTTACAGAAACAATACACTTCCCAGATAAAAATCTTAAATAGATCCCTGCTCTGCATAGTGCAAGCTCAAAAAGATATTCACTCACAAAGCTTTAGGCTGGGTACACACCAGCCGATATTTTTGGCCGACTGACTGATTGGTCGGTCGGGCGAAAATATTGGCTGGCGTGTGGCATCCGGCAGCGACCGACATCGATCGTTCGTTCGAATTTGCAGCGACCGACGGACATTTGTCCCTGCCGTGTGTAGCCAGCCTAAGACTATTCAGTGCCATTAAAATCGGGGGCATATCTAGTCAGTTTGTGGTAATTAATCTACATTCCCATGTTAGATTAAGATTATTAGGACTGATCTAATCATTATAAGATTTTGTTGAACAATCCTCATCTACTGTTCCCTGCAAATGGCCTGCCCTGTTCTATGGGAAGAGGGGTGACTAGGACTTTCCACCCCATGTTAATAATGGGATCCTCTAAAGGCACTAGAATTTTGGCTAATGCATTGTTACCTGCTTTGGTCAGCAATTATGAAACGTAAGGAAACAAAGTTTGCTAGCCTGTAGTTGCCTTCAGTTAGCTGTGGGTTTGATAAATAATTCAATAGGTAAAAAAAAATGTATGTGGGGGTAAATTGCATTACTATATTTCCATTTTCCCAGAGAAGTGGAAGACCACTCTAAGGGTCGCCTTCCTCTGCTGCTAGGGAACTGTTATAAGAATGATAATCAGCCCTTAGCACAACTGCATTGTTTAATTAGAATCATTTGAGGAATACTATATCTTCATTAGTCCCACACTTCATTTATTCAGCTGACAGCCTGCATTTTGTTATTATGTTCCATGTTTTCATGGAATTATATCATATGACACACACTCAGAAAATTAGAAGGTGTGTTCTTCAAACCCAGTAGTGAGCTCTTCAGACCAGTAAGCATTATAAAAAGTGCATATTTATCCACCACATTATCATGGCTATTTAGCATGCATTTTCTAATTCTCCATAATTTAAGTAGAAATAGACCAAAATTTTTATACTACATAATCTGAAAGCATCTGTCCCAAGAACACCATAAAACTGTAAATGACCACTACAGTAAATGGCAACGCCCTGGAGAACTGACCACTACAGTAAATGGCAACGCCCTGGAGAACTGAATAAGATAACTGTGTGTATGGCCAAACCTTCTGACTTCAGTCACATGGTCTCCTGTCTAATATGGACTGTAACAGGATTGGCTAGAAAATACTATTAGGCGTGACATGCTGTAACAAGTTCCTGCTGTAGATTAGAACTGGGCATGTGCATAGAACATAATGGTCAGTGACCACACTGTGTAATACTGGAATGTTAGGAAATAAAACACAAACCCCATATTAGAAAGGTAAATTTCCCAGCACACATATCAAAATGAGAGGGGAGACACAGATGACTGCTTTTATATCAAGATGCTCTGACTTCTGATTCAGTTTTGTTCTGAGGCTTTAGTTGTCCTTTATGGCAGTCAAGCACATGACCAATATTTGCCAATATCATTGGATCCAGTAGCATTTGCCTAATATCAGGCAATATATAAGGTGTGAGTTCCAACAATGACTGGCCATGATGTAGACGAACTGTCTGGTATCAACTCACTTGACTTTAAGTAGAGGGAGCCAATACGATTGGCCATTGTATAGGTGCACAGCTGACTATCTACATAAACTGCCAGAAAGTTTGCCTGTGAACATTGGACTCACAAAATTTCAACTAAGTTTGCAATACATTGGAATTTATTTATTATTTAGCCATAAACAGGATCTTTGAATAATACAAAGTAAGTAATTCCCAATATAAAGTAAAGAACACCAAATCAAGCTTCATAATTTAACCTTTGGAATGGGTGAACATGTTTTTAATCTGAATTAGTTTGCAAAGCAAAAATCAGCTATTGAACAGTAGTATGTACCCAGCTGTATATCTCAGTGCCCAAAATAGCACCAGCTGAGATGATGACCTACTCATCAACCTCTCCAATGAAGATAAATGAGCTGTCTTCGGATCTTCAGTTAAGCTGTAACTCTTGTTGTTGGAACCCATCAGCAGTGGCTGGGGTTTGATGGTAAATATCTTGTTCGGAATGAGAAATCTGGCAGATTGTCTGCATCATGGCTGCAGGTTTATCAAGTTTGTATAATAGGGCAACTTTCCTCTATGGCCCTGGAGGCTTTAAAATCTATGAGGGAGATTAAATAAAAGTTCTTATCGGTAAAAATGGTGCTAATTTTGCCCCAACCAATCAGATATTATTTAACATTTGAAAACTAACATCTGATTGGTTTTGGCAAAATAAGCACGATTTTTTTAACGATAAGAACTTTTATTGAATAACCCTGTAAGTTCTGAACTTTCTTTATTACAATGTTTTTACAGCCCATGTGACCATGTGGCAACAACCTAATAAACAGGGTGCCTTTATACGCCAGCCTCCTGTTGCATACCTACCAACATCCCTCCATAAAGCATTGGGATGTGCACAGGAAATACTCACTACCTGCCTAGCTCCAGTGCCACCCACTGCCCACCTAGCTCCACCCCAGGTCACTATTCCCTGTCTCAGCCATGCCCTTATGTCAGCTAAGCCTCAACAACACTTGGACAGCAGGACAAAAAAGATGCTGTCCTGGCCAAAACAAGAGGGTTGAGTGTTACGCTGTTCCAAACAGTTTAAGGCCTTGATATTCATTTTGTTCCTGTTATATTTATTCTTCTGTGTTTCACAATAAGCTGATCTCTGAATACTGACTGTATGTTTCTTAAGCATTATTAAAAACCCATGCCATGAACAAGCATTGAAACCAATGAAGTAGAGCATGTAATATAATTCTACAACATCAAATTCCATCTTGAAAGATGCCAGAGCAATGCAAAATTGTCATGAAAAACATGACGCTTTATTAAATAGCAATTAGCTACATCGCTGACTGTTAAAGAGAGACATTTAATGTAAGTTTTATTAGCTAATAATGCATTATTAAGGAGAGACAAGAAGTAAAAATCTTAAAAATAAGAAAAAAAAAGAAGTAAAGATCTTAAAGGATCTTTATTTTTGCAACGCAAACATCTGTTATGTATTTCCAATATTTCCGCAGTTAAAGTGTTCTATCCCTCTTTGTTTTTTCTACAGAAAATGGCAAATACATTTTTTTTTACAGAAAAAAAAAATACAGGAAAGTAATGCAATACAGAAATCTATATTTTCTAGCCTCCCAGAACTTAAATTTGAAAGATACTTCTCCTTTAATAAAGAATCTAACCAAAATTTTAGATTATAGATGGTATACAGACATTCTGGCTATTCTTAATACAAAGGATAGCAATGCTCAAAGTATTTCCTATTCTATTTTTGAGTAGCTTGGGAAAGCAACTCAAAATGTGGTATCAAGAATAAAGAATTACAAAGAAAAAAACATTTCATGCATCATGGATTTTACATTGACATAATGGTTATATTAAAACAATGAGTTTCTGAAAAAACGACATTGGCATTTGAATGCTCTGGTTACTATTATCCCCACTAATTCATCTCTTTTCCCCAAGGCCTTGCTGGTACAAGTATCTTAAACTCAAGAATTACACCTTCATGAAACTGCCTTTAAGCAGTATAATACCTATCCCATATTAGTTATGTGTTCTGTTTATACTGCAACTTTTATGTTAAAATTGTATAGAAATCAAATCATATTAAGGCATGCTACATTTTATGCACACACCCCTGTGCTTTGTAGTCCTTGTGAGTTTAAAGGGTATCTCCGCTTAGGGAAAAAGCATTTTTTTTTGGTTTATTTTAAAGTACACCATCCCCATTATACATTTTCCCCCAGAATTCCCCTTCATTTTGCAGCAGCATGGTAAAGTTGTGCTAGCCCCTGGGGGTGTGTCTTCCCCTGTGCTGGGGATGCTGTCACTCAATGTGCATCATCCTGGTATCAGACACACCCACTTGGCTGCAGTAAGAAATCATTTCCTCCCTGACTCTCTAAGATTATTTTTACAGCTGATCATGCAGAGAGAAACTTAAAAAAAAAAAGGATTTCTTCTAAACTACCACTCAAAGACACAGGATACTGCAGGTACATTTCCACCCTACACATATCTATCCTTACAACCCAGGTGACTTTTATCAGTGGAGATACCCTTTAAAGGAATTGTACACTGAAAAAAAATACTTTGCTTCATTTCAATCTATAAACGAATACATGTAAGCAGCACTTAATCTTGTGAATTTGTTTTGCTGCATGACTTCAATCCTGTACTTGTTTTGCTCAAATTCAGTCCCTTGGTCCCCCAGCCCCCTTCCAGACTATCAGACCTTCTGTGAGGAAAAGCAAGCTTAGTAATACCTACGAAACAGCATTTGGAGAGGAAATTTCCCACCATGAAGTTCACAAATTAACTAAATTAATTATTGGGCAATTTAAAAACAAAAATTCCCAGTGTACTAACAGGCAGGATTGTCTAAAAATTATTTTGTTTATTCATTCGCAACAGTAATTACGGATATTTCGACCAGATCAACCAAAATATTGGTCCCCGTGGTCCAATGGGCTGAAATAAAAATTTATGTGTACAAAGCCTAAGGAGGTGATGCTATATCAGCAGCTAACCTGCCAAATAACCAGCCATGCTCCCCTATGTATCAGGTTAGTGTGAGGTTTACACTAACTTTGTGGCGGCTGCTGTTTCTAAAACTTAAAAAAAAAGCATAATCTATGTAGCGCAAAACTTAACGCCTTTAATTTGGGGCAGAAAGCTTCCTCGCATAGAGATTTACTGCATTGTGGGATCTCAGGAAGGTAACTTACTGCATTGGCCTCAGGGTTGCCAAATTCCTATTTTGCTGGATTGCCAGACTGCAGAGACAAAATCCAGAGTCCCCCAGTCAGGGCTGAAATGCCATCCAAACACTGACCTTGGCAGCTCCGTCCCTGAAACACCCACTCCCCAACCCCACCTCCCTTTCACCCAGTCTCTGGCCCATCATGCCTCCAGCTCTGCCCTTTTCCTGCAATCCTGATTGGCCCCCAATTGTCAGATCTATTTATGCAGGTGTGGGACAAGGTAAGATGTGGCATATAAATTTGTACTTCTTTTTGAAATAAAAAGTAATCACACATACAGTTTTACCAAAACATGCTGCGTTTGATTTTATACAAATTCAATTAGAACCAAACACCAGCAAAGCCCAGGGGTGGATTTACATCTCAGGACCCTGTTGGTACAAAAAGCCTAGTGCCGAGTGGGGGTTCTCTATGGGCCGCACAATTGTTTGCGACAAATTGTTTACGCAACCTAAGTCAGTGGCGTTCAGGGACAGATTTAAACATTAAGAGCCTGTAGGCCCTAAGAGCCAGGCACCCTTAGCCCCACCCCTAAACACAGACCACACCCATTTTATCTTTTTTTAGGGTAGAAAATAGACTATAAAGGGGTTGGATTGGTGGGAGAAGGTTGACAGCCACCACTTCAACCTCAGGCGCCCATAGGCGTGTGCCTACTGTTCCTAATGGTAAATCCAGCTCTGGTAGCGTAACCCCCTGCAAAACTATGATGGGGCCCCATCTGTGCTTCATCTACAGTTCTTTTTTGGGAGGAGGCTATATCTGTCATAGAAAAAGTAAGAAAATGGGGCCCCCTTGGCCACAGTTGCTCCCCCTGCTCTCCTGGTAGTTATGCCCCGCTAAGAGATATCTAAAGTAATGCATAGCAACCAATCACCTGTTTTATTTCTTTGCTGCCCCCCCTCCACTAGATACTGTCAGATTGGTTGCTGCAGATTAATAGCACCCCTTGTATCCCACAAAGCAACACAACTGTTTTTCCCTCATATACATTTCTGGTCCAATAATAATAACTTTAGCAATCTGGGTGGACACAGGTTAACTATAGTAACACTTCCCCAGTACACCACTCACTACCTCCCAGGTTAACTATAGTAACACTTCCCCAGTACACCACTTACTACCTCCCAGGTTAACTATAGTAACACTTCCCCACTACACCACTCACTACCTCCCAGGTTAACTATAGTAACACTGCCCAAGTACACCACTCACTACCTCCCAGGTTAACTATAGTAACACTTCCCCAGTACATCACTCACTACCTCCCAGGTTAACTATAGTAACACTTCCCCAGCACACCACTCACTACCTCCCAGGTTAACTATAGTAACACTTCCCCAGTACATCACTCACTACCCCCTCCAGGTTAACTATAGTACACTTCCCCAGTCACCACTCACTACACCTCCCAGGTTATAGTAACACTTCCCAATACCACATCTCACTACCTCCCAGGTTAACTATAGTAACACTTCCCCAGTACACTCACACTCACTACCTCCCAGGTTAACTATAGTAACACTTCCCAGTACACCACTCACTACCTCCCAGGTTAACTTGTAACATTCCCCAGTACACCACTCCTACCCCCAGGTTAACTATAGTAACACTTCCCCAGTCAACCACTCACTACCTCCCAGGTTACCTATAGTAACACTTCCCTTCCCAGTACACCACTCACTACCTCCCAGGTTAACCTATAGTAAACACTTCCCCAGTACATCACTCACTCACTCCTCCCAGGTTAACTATAGTAACACTTCCCCAGTACACCACTCACTACTCCATGTAACTATAGTAACACTTCCCCGTACACACACATCACTCTCCTCCCGGTTAACATAGTAACACTTCCCCAGTACACCACATTCACTACCTCCCAGGTTAACTATAGTAACACTGCCCCAGTACTGTACGCCACATTTACTACCTCCCAGCCTACCTCCCGTCTGTCATTTAATCCCTCCGATAAACTTCTACCACGCCTCCCTCACGGCTTCCAACATTTTTCTGAACCTTTTAGTACGCTGACTTCAAGCGTCCAATTAGAATGTGTCCGTCTGCAGCCAATCAGCGAGGGTCTTTCATCCGCGGGCGTCTTTTATACTGTCACTCTGGCTGGCGGCAGGCAGTGAGTAGAGTCAGAGAGAAGGCGCTGGTGCTGCACGGAAAGTGACAGCGACTAAGGAAAGGAAAGAACCGTGAGGGAGTAACATGCCGGGCGGCATCCGTCTCTCTGCCGTGGCTTTCTGCTTGTTGTGCTGCTGCTGTTCTCCTAGTAAGTGCCGCGAATTCGACTTCGTGTGGGGACGTGGAACTTGTTACTCTCCGGCTGCCGACACGCAGTTAGGGGATTTCGGCAGCCCAGGTTAAGTCCAGTGGGGGCAGTTCCTTTAACTTTATTCGGCGTCTTCTTCCTGATTAGACTTAATGTACGGAGAGGAGCTCGGTCCCCCATTCTGGACAGGAGACCTGGAATGTGGGAGGGGATGTCCCAGCTCTATGGGAGCTGTAATGGTTTGGGATGGACTAATGTTTCCATCTTTGCAGATGTTATTACTTATGGTGACCATAGACACTACAATCCGGTCTTACAATCAGCGGGTTGTACGGTCGCCCAAAAATTTTCAATTGGCCCCTCGGGGAAACTATTGGATGATCGTTGAACGATCCTTTTTACATGATCGATGATCGTAAGATATTGGGTTATCGATATTGGCAAATTGTAGCCATAGCTAGGTACACACACTAGCGATAAAGCCCCGATACTGTTGAATCCAAGGGTATCGGGCATTATCACTAGAGTGTGTTGCAGCTTTAATGAACGAGTGCACGTCTGCCGATATTCCCGCCGGCTGAGCGGTCGTTCGTGGAAGACCGGAAATTTCCCACGACGCAGTAGTCTCTGCGGCCGAGGGAAACACATACTCACAAGGGTTCTCCCTATGCTGTGTATAGGGAGAACGCTCAGGACTGTATCCAGATGTTGAAAATGAAAGACAGGATCTTGCAGATCCGGTCTGTCATTTTTAATTATTATATATATATATATATATATATATATATATATATATATATATGCAACATGTTAGATAAATCATCTGTTATTGTACAGTTGTACAAATAAACCTCTTTCTGCAGATATCTGATCTTTTTCCCTTTGCGATATATGTAGTTTGTTGATTTATATAGATCTCTGTCAGGAAAGTGTGTAGTGACTTGGTAAGAATGGGTTAACTATTGGTATTAGTTCTTGCAAAGGACCATAAAAATACCATTCCACCCTGGAACGTCCTATTGTTTTATTACGATTAGTGAAGCATGGAACCAGATCTCCTTTTCCAGACAATGTGGGGCTGAACCGTGTATCTGGAATTCTCTTCAGCTAGGGGTATGGTGGGTACTAGAGGTCATTTTAAGGACAACCATACATGCAAAATAATTGTATTTCGGCATTGGAATGTGTAAGATAGAAACCAATATTATATTTATGAATGGAACAGAAGGCCCTTCAAAATGATACCCAACATGGAGCCCTTATTCCCTTGCCAAGGCGAGTTATTAATATCTTGGGAAATATGGATTACACACAGGTCATGTTTGGTATTGAGGAATTGCTAATTATACTGGAGAGGAATATGTGGTCAATATCCCAATACAATGTACATATCTACATTTATATGGAATCTTCCTAACTGAGGGGGAATTAATGCTTTTGGCTAGTTGTAAATCTAGACATTGCTAGACACTCCCACCTCATGCATACCAGGAGTAGGGGTGGTTCATCAAAAGGTTTAAAAATCCTTGTATCCCCTACAACTTTGTTGATACTAAAGCTGGGTACACACACTAACGATAAACCCCCGATACTGTCGGATCCGACGGTATCGGGCTTTATCGTTATGTGTGTACGCTCGTTTCCCGAACCGGTGCGCGCCGCCGAACGATCGGGTCGGCCGAAACACGTTCGGGAAAGTCCGAAAATTTCCATCCGCCGCGCTAGACTCCCTATAGAGGAGTCTAGCACGGCTGATGGAAACGCACAGTCCCGAGCGTTCTCCTGTGATATTCATAGGGAGAACGCTCGGGACTGTTGTATGCAGATCTTTGAAAGATGGCAGACAGATCTTGCAGATTCTGTCTGTCATCTTTCGAAATCTGGACTGTGTGTACCTAGCTTAAGGGACATGCAAAACCGTGTTTATGACCCGATGTTTCTTCCCGCCCCGGGATACAGGACTTCTTCTAGTGAGTAGGGTCTGTGAATATTTTTATCCTTTTATTTTATATAACTGTTGTACCTATTATGTCATTTTATATAACCCATTTCTTTTATTTTGTATTATATGCACGGTCCACCTTTTGGAATATTAAATCTAAAATTTAATAAGTTTTGTCTTTGATGCTCTAAAAGAACTCAGTTAGCCTCTGATAGTTTATATGTGGTTGAATGGAATGGAAATGGAATGTTTTGCTGTGTAATGCTAATACTCTGTGACTGCTTGTGAAGAACTGATGCTAATTAACCAGTTAGTTGCTGGAGTGAATGGTGTAGTGTTAACCATTTAGCTGCCAGGACAGGGCTGTGCATAGTCAGTGAGAGTCAAGAGTGGGTTTTGGGGCGTCTTTAAGGCCGTAACTTAAAGTGGTGGCAGCGAGTAGTGATTGATTGGTCAGATCATGTGCCCAGCGAACTGGTGTTCATGACAATCTCATTCTGTGTTTAACGTATATTATTCAAAATACGTTTTTTGTGTTCAACACCTGAAATAGACACAAATAATTAATTTTTAATTTACTGCTGTTAAGAGTTTATATTGGTAAGTGGTGATTTATTGTATGTTGATAATTGAACCAACGCTGTCTCTTTTGAAAAGACTGAGCAGTCAGAATATTGATTACCAACTATAGAGATATGTGTGGGTCTTCTGCTTCTGGCCCGAACCCAAAAATCAATAATTAAATTAATTATTAAAATAGATGTTCTACAAAAAAAACCTCTTACTGCATTTTTCTGATTTATTTTTCCTTTGAGTTTCAAGTAGTTTGTTGATTTATCTTAGTAAGTGGTGATTTATTGTATGTTGATTGTTTTTGGTTTAAGCAGTAAAAGCGAATGGACATGCACATTATTAACGTGTAGTACACAGTATTATTTGATAGAATTAGAATAATACTTCTCTACGGCTTAATATACTTTATTAAATATTCAATTAGACAACCAGAGAATAATATAAGCTCTTGAATAAGCACAAGATGCAGTAGGTATTTTTTTTATATGTTCCTTATGTTGGGTGATAGAAAAAAGCATCAATGTTGGTTAATAATGTCCTAGCAACTAGTATGGAGGGTGCAATGTACTGGTTACCAACCAGCTGCTACTCTGCAAATTGACCTCTAATGCAAAGACTGAAACATTTTCTTAATAACCATTGCTTTTCCAACATGTAGGTAAGTTTAATTTTTCATTTTCAAACATTTACCTTTTAAATGATTTCTTTTTAAATATTTTTCTTTTCCATACTTTTCAAAATTACATAGGCAGCAGCAACAACAAAACGACATGGATCCAAATCAGTTACATCATAATATTTATATTCTGTTTGCAGATGTGAATAAATATATGAGCTATCTCATTTAGTTTGTTTGTAGGTGGTGCTACCTACACACAAAGGTATGTACCATTGCTGTGCAGTTTTGCTCTCTGGCGTATGCATACTGCTTGATTGACCTGCCGGTAGCACCTTTTCAGGCCATACTCGAGATTTTTCTTTGCTATAAAAACACAATTTATTTTCATGCATCTAATTTGCAAAATTCTAACATTGCATTATATTTCAGATACATACAGGTTCCTGTTTTGAATCTAGTTTTTTCCAGATATTTACCAGGAGTCTGAATTATTGGACAGTGGAGACATATATGTTTAAAGGGAACGTCCAGCCTAAAAATAACTTGGCTTTAAAGTGATTATTACCCCTCAAACCCCACTTTCGCATGGTTTACATATTTTAAAGATCCCCAGAACTTGCTTACCTGGCCCTGAATACATAGATTTTGCAAACCAGAGTATTGAAGTTGACCAATTTACCTTAATTTTTATAGTTTAAAGGACAATTATAATTTCCTCTTCTTTCCATGGATTTTACCCAGGACGAGGACCTTCCTTCAGGGACCCTGCTGAAACAGGTAAGTATAAGGATTGGGGGATCCCTATGTTTGGTATAGCTTTATATGTGTAGGGGCATTGAATCCATGCAAAAGGTTTACTTGCATAATTTGTGTTCTAGTTTGGATAAGATGGAGTCATAAGAAGGGATAGAAAGTGCATTGTTTATTTTCACCAGTGCATCTGTTTCAGGCTCTAGTAAGGAACTTAAACTATAATACCAGTATCCTCTCTAAATTTTCCTCCTTTATTTTTCTTATGAAAGCACAAGCCCTATACGCAACATGCCCATTATAACTTGTATTTATGGCAATGATCAGATGATCATCACCTGAAGAAGGGGGGCACTTTACACCCCCTGAAACGTTGCTTTGTGTGATGTGTGGTTCACAATAAACTTATACTTCATTAAGAGTGCGACCTTCTGTTCCATTATTTTCTGTGATACTATTGGTTTGAGGGAGAACCATTCGAGGCATCTGCACCCACTGGTTGGGATAGAGTGCACCTCCACCTTTGGTTACTTGTTAAATGGGTTAATCACCCTGTTTGCAGTAATTGAGCAACTCTGATTCTTATATATTAGTAGTTAAAAGGCATGAACACCCCCCAATCCCTTAATTTTTCCTGTAAGTGAAGCAACTCCCAAACCCCAAGTCTTTAATACTCTTACATCCCAAGGTGTAAAAAAGTTATTACCTGCAGTCCTTGTCTGTAACATAATCTGATACTGCCGAAACCGCTTTACCCAGGAATATTGGAGATTGTAACTTTCTTAATCTACATTTGAGAGATGTGTTAGTATGACATACAGGGTTTGGTTGGAGTTTTACATACAGGAAAAATATGTTTGGGGTGAACATGCTCTTTTCCCCACCTGCTTAAAAATTTCATAGAATTTTATTTAGTCTTATTTAAATGAATGAGTTATTGATTAGTTAATGAAGGTAGAGGTAGGCCTGACAAGCACAATAACAAGTGTGAAATGTGCAAATGCAATGTAGCATGGCTCAAGCTGCAGTACCGTAAATTATACATTATCAGAGCGCATGTGATCCACAGAAAAGTGGTGATGTGCTTGGAAAATAGGTTGGCGTGCAAACTGTGGCCTCCCTCATTTAAAGGAAAAGTTTACTGCAAAAGTCAACTATTACATATAATATAGTATTTGAGGTTGAATAAAGACATATGTCCATCCAATCCAACCCATCTAGCAATATCCTAATTTCCTGCCTAACTGTTGATCCAGATGAAGGCAAAAACCCCCCACCAAATTTATAAAGGGGAAAAAATTCCTTCCTGACTCCAAATCGAAAATTTCCCTGGATCAACTCTAGTTTATGTATCAATACCAGTAACTTGCAACATTCCTTGTTTGCAGAAACTCATCCAGCTGACCAATGAACCTGTCAAACAAAGTCCACTGGAAGACAGTTCCATAGCTTTACCCGTCTCACAGTGAAAAACCCTTTCCGAACTTGAAGTCTAAACGTTTTTATTTCAAGTCTTAAGGGATGTCCTCGTGTCCTCTGACATGTTCTATTGGTGAACAATGCCCCAGATAGTTTATCGTATGACCTGATTAATGTATTTATACACAGTAATCATATACCCACGCAATCGCTTTTTCTCAGCGTACTATTGTAACTTTTCCAGTCTCTCTTCATATTCAAGCTCCCCCTATCCCCTTATTAATGTAGTTCTCTGAACCCTTTCCATTCAAAGATGTCCTTTTTGTACACAGGATTCCAAAATTGCACTGCATATTCCAAATGAGGCCTTACCAATTCTTTGTAAAGAGGGAGAATAATATTTTCCTCTCTTTATACAAGACAATACCAAGCTCGCTCTGGCTGTTGCCACCTGGCACTGCTTGCTACCTTTAAGTTTGTTATCCACCAAAACTCCAAGAGCCATTTATAGTATAAGCAGCACAAGGATTTTTAAGTCCAAAATGCATCACCTTACATTTATCAACATTGAATCTCATCTGCCACTTAGCAGCCCAATGTGACAATCTGTCTAGATCCCCTGCAACGATTGCACATCCTCTGAAGTTTTTAATGGTCGACAAAGTTTTGTGTCGTCGGCAAACACTTAAACCTTGCTGACAATACCCACTTCCAAATTATTAATAAATAGATTAAATAGAAGCACCCCCAACAGAACCCTGTGGCACCCCACTTAGCACTTTAGTCCATAATGATGAAGCCCCATTAACATCTACTCTCTGCATCCTATTCATTAATCAATTTTTTAGCCATGTACAAATGTGCCTACCCAATAGGCCTTAGCTAATACATTAGTTGCCTATGGAGGACTGTATCAAAAGCTTCTGCAAAATCCAAGTATACTACATATACTGCTATACCAGAGTCTAAATTTCTACTTACTTCCTCATTAAAGTCAAGCAAGTTAGTTTGACAAGATCTCAACTGTCCATTTGTTCCTCAGGTACTTCCTGATTTCCCCAGCAATAAGTCTTAACTGAGCATGCTTCTCCCCCAGGGGAAAAGGGCCAGCAGAGGTCAGGTGATGTCACTCAACCTACTGGAAGCAGGAAGTTTAAACATTCACCCCAATGTAATTTCTCACATGCTCGAGATGTGATTGTTAGCTCAATGTAAAAGATGTACTGCAGGCTTTCATTTAACCTTAACTTGTTTTGAGACCACAGTTGATGGAAAGTATTAAAGGGCAACTGTGGTCTCAAAACAAGTTAAGGTTAAATGAAAGCCTGCAGTACATCTTTTACATTGAGCTAACAATCACATCTCGAGCATGTGAGAAATTACATTGGGGTGAATGTTTTAACTTCCGCTTCAGTAGGTTGAGTGACATCACCTGACCTCTGCTGGCCCTTTTCCCCTGGGGGAGAAGCATGCTCAGTTAAGACTTATTGTGGGGAAATCAGGAAAGTACCTGAGGAACAAATGGCAGTTGAGATCTTGTCAAACTAACTTGCTTGACTTTAATGAGGAAGTAGTAAGTAAGTAGAAATTTAGACTCTGGTATAGCAGTATATGTAGTATACTTGCAGAAGCTTTTGATACAGTCCTCCATAGGCGACTAATGTATAGCTAAGGCCTATTGGGTGGCACATTTGTACATGGCTAAAAAATTGATTAATGAATAGGATGCAGAGAGTAGATGTTAATGGGGCTTCATCATTATGGACTAAAGTGCTAAGTGGGGGTGCCACAGGGTTCTGTTGGGGGTGCTTCTATTTAATCTATTTATTAATAATTGGAAGTGGGTATTGTCAGCAAGGTTTTTTAGTGTTTGCCGACGACACAAAACTTTGTCGACCATTAAAAACTTCAGAGGATGTGCAATCGTTGCAGGGGATCTAGAAAGATTGTCACATTGGGCTGCTAAGTGGCAGATGAGATTCAATGTTGATAAATGTAAGGTGATGCATTTTGGACTTAAAAATCCTTGTGCTGCTTATACTTTAAATGGCTCTTGGAGTTTTGGTGGATAACAAACTTAAAGGTAGCAAGCAGTGCCAGGTGGCAACAGCCAGAGCAAGCTTGGTATTGTCTTGATAAAGAGAGGAAAATATTATTCTCCCTTTTACAAGAATTGGTAAGGCCTCATTTGGAATATGCAGTGCAATTTTGGAATCCTGTGTACAAAGGACATTTTGAATGGAAAGGGTTCAGAGAACTACATTAATAAGGGGATAGGGTGATAGCTTGAATATGAGAGAGACTGGAAAAGTTACAATTATGTACGCTGGAGAAAAAGCGATTGCGTGGGTATATGATTACTGTGTATAATCATTAATCAGGTCATACGATAAACTATCTGGGGCATTGTTCACCAATAGAACATGTCAGAGGACACGAGGAAATCCCTTAAGACTTGAAATAAAAACGTTTAGACTTCAAGTTCGGAAAGGGTTTTTCACTGTGAGACGGGTAAAGCTATGGAACTGTCTTCCAGTGGACTCTGTTATGACAGGTTCATTGGTCAGCGGATGAGTTTCTGCAAACAAGGAATGTTGCAAGTTACTGGTATTTGATACATAAACTAGAGTTGATCCAGGGAAATTTTCGATTTGGAGTCGGAAGGAATTTTTTCCCCTTTATAAATTGGTGGGGGGTTTTTTGCCTTCATCTGGATCAACAGTTAGGCAGGAAATTAGGATATTGCTAGATGGGTTGGATTGGATGGAACTATGTCTTTATTCAACCTACATACTTATTATATGTAATAGTTGACTTTTGCAGTAAACTTTTCCTTTAAATGAGGGAGGCCACAGTTTGCACGCCAACCTATTTTCCAAGCACATCACCACTTTTCTGTGGATCACATGCGCTCTGATAATGTATAATTTACGGTACTGCAGAGTGAGCCATGCTACATTGCATTTGCACATTTCACACTTGTTATTGTGCTTGTCAGGCCTACCTCTACCTTCATAACTAATCAATAACTTTATTTAAATAGAAAATAAAATTCTATGAAATTTTTAAGCAGGTGGGGAAAAAGAGCATGTTCACCCCAAACATATTTTTCCTGTATGTAAAACTCCAACCAAACCCTGATGTCATACTAACAACTTCTCAAATGTAGATTAAGAAAGTTCAATCTCCAATTTCCTGGGTAAAGCGGTTTTGGCAGTATCAGATTAGTTTCAGACAAGGACTGAGGTAATAACTTTTTTACACCTTGGGATGTAGAGTATTAAAGACTTGGGGTTTGGGAGTTGCTTCACTTACAGGAAAAATTAAGGGATTGGGGGGTGTTCATGCCTTTTAACTACTATATATAAGAATCAGAGTTGCTCATTACTGCAAACAGGGTGATTAACCCATTTAACAAGTAACCAAAGGTGGAGGTGCACTCTATCCCAACCAGTGGGTGCAGATGCCTCGAATGGTTCTCCCTCAAACCAATAGTATCACAGAAAAAATAATGGAACAGAAGGTCGCACTCTAAATGAAGTATAAGTTTATTGTGAACCACACATCACACAAAGCAACGTTTCAGGGGGTGTAAAGTGCCCCCCTTCTTCAGTGATGATCATCTGATCACATGCCATAAATACAAGTTATAATGGGCATGTTGTGTATAGGCTGTGGCTTTCATAAGAAAAATAAAGGAGGAAAATTTAGAGAGGATACTGGTATTATAGTTTAAGTTCCTTCTAGAGCCTGAAAAGATGCACTGGTGAAAATAAACAATGCACTTTCATCCCTTCTATTACTCCATCTTATCCAAACTAGACACAAATTATGCAAGTAAACCTTTCGCATGGATTCAATGCCCCTACACATATAAAGCTATACAAAACATAGGGATCCCCCAATCCTTATACTTACCTGTTTCAGCAGGGGTCCTGAAGGAAGGTCTCGTCCTGGGTAAAATCCATGGAAAGAAGAGGAATATATAATGTCCTTTAAACTATAAAAATTAAGGTAAATTGGTCAACTTCAATACTCTGGTTTGCAAAATCTATGTATTCAGGGCCAGGTAGCAAGTTCTGGGGATCTTTAAAATATGTAACCATGCGAAAGTGGGGTTTGGGGAGGGTAATAATCACTTTAAAGCCAAGTTTATTTTTAGGCTGGACGTTCCTTTAAACTATATGTTTCCACTGTCCAATAATTCAGACTCCTGGTAAATATCTGGAAAAAACTAGATTCAAACAGGAACTTGTATGTATCTGAAATATAATGCAATGTTGAATTTGAAATTAGATGCATGAAAATAAATGTGTTTTTATAGCAAAGAAAAATCTGAGTATGCCTGAAAAGGTGCTACCGGCAGGTCAATCAAGCAGTATGCATACGCCAGAGAGCAAAATGCACACACATGGTACATACCTTTGTGTGTAGGTAGCAACCACCTACAAACAAAATAATAGATAGCTCATATATTTATTCACATCTGCAAAACAGAATATAAATATTATGATGTAACTGATTTGGATCCAGGTCGTTTTGTTGTTGCTGCTGCCTATGTAATTTTGAAAAGTATGGAAAAGAAAATATTTAAAAAGAAATCATTTAAAAGGTAAATCTTTGAAAATGAAAAATTAAACTTACCTACATGTTGGAAAAGCAATGGTTATTAAGAAAATGTTTCAGTCTTTTGCATTAGAGGTCAATTTGCAGAGTAGCAGCTGGTTGGTAACCAGTACATTGCACCCTCCATACTAGTTGCTAGGACATTTATTAACCAACTGATGCTTTTTCTATCACCCAACATAAGGAACATAAAAAAAAATACCTACTGCATCTTGTGTCTTATCAAGAGCTTATATTATTCTTGGTTGGTAATTGAATATTTAATAAATTATTAAGCCGTAGAGAAGATTATTCTAATTCTATCAAATAATACTGTGTTACTACACGTTAATAATGTGCATGTCCATTCGCTTTACTGTCTAAACCAAAAACAATCAACATACAATAAATCACCACTTACTAAGATAAATCAACAAACTCTTGAAACTCAAGGAAAAAATAAATCGAAAAGCAAGAGTAAGAGAGTAGATGTTTTTTTGTAGAAATCTATTTTAATATAATTTAATTATTGATTTTTGGGTTCGGGCCAGAAGCAGAAGACCCACACATATCTCTATAGTTGGTAATCAATTTCTGACTGCTCAGTCTTTTCAAAAGAGACCGCGTTGGTTCAATTATCAACAAAATAAATCACCACTTACCAATAAACTTTAAACAGCAGTTAAATTAAAAATTAATTCTTTGTGTCTATTCATGTTGGTGTGAACACAAAAAAACGTATTTTGAATAATATACGTTAAACACAGAATGGATTGTCACGAAACACACTCGCTGGGCACGTGATTCTGACCAATCAATCGCTACTCGCTGCCACCACTTTAAGTTACGGCCTTAAGACGCCCCAAAACCACTCTTGACTCTCACTGACTATGCACAGCCCTGTCCTGGCAGCCTAAATGGTTAACAATCCACATTCACATCCAGCAACTAACTGGTTAATTAGCATCAGTTCTTCACAAGCAGTCACAGAGTAATTAGCATTTACACAGCAAAACATTCCATTTCCCTTCCAGTATCTTCCCCACCACTGAAGTTAAACTTACAGGCCTGTAGTTACCTGGCTGTGAACGACTACCCTTTTTTAATATTGGAATAACATCAGCCTTTTTCCAATCCAGAGGCACACATCCGGACATGAGGCACTTTATTACACATGCCTCCCTACCCCCTGTGCTAGCCCCATCCCCTTTTCCGCCCACCACTGGCCTATCTACACCCTGCCTTTCTCCTGGGCTATCTATCCCAGTGAGACTGCCAATAACTCCCTCCCCTCCCCCCCCAAACCTAGTTTAAAATCTCCAACCCTCTAGCTATCTTCTCCCCTAAAAAAGCTGCGCCGCCATCAGTGAGGTGCAAACCATTCCTAAAGAGCCTGTAGCTGACAGCAAAATCTGCCCAGTTCTCTATAAACCCAAACCCTTCTTACACCACACTCTTAGCGACGCATTAATGCTCCCAAGCTCCCGCAGTCTCCCTAGCGTAGCACGTGGCTGTGGTAGTATTTCTGAAAACGCTACACTGGAGGAGGAGAGGTTTAAGGACCTCTTCTCCTCCTCTAACATTGTCATTGGCACCAATGTGAACTAAGACCGCCGAGTCACACCCGGCCCTACCCATTAATCTGTCTATATGATCCACCACATGCCGAACCCCAGCACCTAGCAGGAAACGCACAGTTCGGTATGTAGGGTCTTGGCGGCCGATTACCCTATCTACCTTCCTTATAATGGATTCCCCTACCACTACCACCTGCCTAGCATTCCTGATCCTAGGTTTATCCTCCCTTGTATTAGAGATGGCAGTCCCCTGGGTGTTCAAGGGATTAGACGCTCCATACATGCTAATTCCGAGCTGCACTTCATCACCTAAGGCTGCACTTAATCACCTAAGGCGGCAAATCTGTTGGGATGGGCAAGCTGGGAAGGAGCAACCCTACCCTTCCGTCTCCCACTTCCCCTAGTAACCCTAACAAAACTGCCTCCCCCTCAACCTTCCCTGTCCCACTTCCACCCTCTATACTGGCTCCAGAGTACAATTTAAACAAAACACTGCAGAAAATGTTTGTGTCCTCGCCTTACTGATTTTAGA
Source organism: Hymenochirus boettgeri (assembly GCA_019447015.1). Taxonomy (NCBI): domain Eukaryota; kingdom Metazoa; phylum Chordata; class Amphibia; order Anura; family Pipidae; genus Hymenochirus; species Hymenochirus boettgeri. Next base: position 300,198,758 of record CM033470.1, on the reverse strand, counting down.
CTGATTCAGGGCAGAGCACTAGAGGACTAGTAACAGAACCACTTGGAGACACAAAGGAACTAGTTTTCATTTTGGTTAAAGCATGTACGTTGACAACAGATAATAGGCCAAAATGTCACTGCATTTCCTTAAAGGGCATGTCCACCCCCAAAACTATAATCCCCCCAACTACTGGCCCCACCATGTAGTGTAGTCTAATCCTTACCTCACATCCCAGCTCCATAGGGTTCTCCGGTAGTGCCCCCCCAAAGTCCCAAAAACTGCCCACCAGGAGGCTAGCAGGTCCATATAGGACACTGCCTGCTTCCTGGCCTCCCGGAGATTTTGGCCATGCGTACTGCAGCTCTTCTCCCCCCTCCCTCTCCCTCCCTCTCTCGATTCCCTCCCCCTAGCGTAAAATGTTTTATATAGAATATTCCCCGAGGGCTCCCAGCCCCAACCGCTAGATTTGTATCTTTAGAAATCTCCCCAAACTTTACTTACCTCTCCTCTTTCCTCCGACGAAGTGAGCTGCCGGCAGCCGCGTCCGTGATTGGCTGCCGCTCAGCCAATCACAGACGCAGCTGCCGGTCCCGTCCCTCTGCTTGCATTTTCTAGCAAGCAGAGGGCCGGGAGCGCGGCGGAGGAAAGAGGGGAGGTAAGTAGAGTTTGGGGGGCTTTTTAAAAAAATAAATAATGCGGTTGGGGCTGGGAGCCCATGGGGAATGCCATATAAAAAAATAAATATTCGGGTGGACATGCTCTTTAAATTCTTTGCTAGAAGAATTAATCTTTACAAGTGCTTGTTAAAACTAATGTTCCAATGTAGTTCTCTGTTTAGAAACTGATTTTTCAAGCAAGAAATACATTTTTAGACTGTACAATTTTCAGGCTACATTTGAAAACAAATTTATACACACTTTAGTTCTCCTTTAAGTACTGTTTATAGGATGCAGACAGAATGTTTTGCTTCTTAAACCGTGTTTTATGTGCAAGAATACAAATGTAAATAAGGCTTGTTGACATTAGACCAATATTTTATTGTCTACCAAAATATACCGGTTTAGTAATTGAAAAACACTTCATTCTCACAAGACACCAAAACACAGTCCATTTTTTTTCATCTGTTTTTGCTATCTTTTTAATTAAAACATGCCCTTTTCTGGACAGAATTGCGTGCAGCAGTCACGTTCTTTTAAGGGACCGTGTCAATCCCATCCGTACAAAAAAAAGTACTGCTAAGCCACAGGGGCGTGATTCTCACGTGAATTATGCATGCCAGTGCATATAAAGAAATACAGTATTTCAATGCAAAAGTGAACTATTCCTTTAATGCATTGATTGAAGACCAGGGGGTTAAGGAGCTGTGCCTTACCTCCCGCACTTCAATGAATTACCCAGAAGCAACGGACGAAGAAAGAAGAAACTTAACCTTACACGCGATCCACCACAGCAGCAGCGACAGGTCCCGATAGCTTCCTGGATCAGAGTAACTATAGTGCGCATGTCCGATAATGCACACCATTGTTAGACTGGAACAGTTGGGAATTTCCACTGCTGCTGCGGGGGATCGTGTGTTAGGTAAGTTTCTTCTTTCTTGGTCCATTGCTCCTGGGGAATTGATTGAAGAATGGGAGGTAAGTCATAGCTCCTTAACCTCCCGGTCTTCAATCAATATGTTAAAGGAATATCTTTAGGTAATGTGGATCCTCCCTTGCGCTATGGAATGGACTGAGTTGTATGGAGAGTGCTGCAAATGTCCCTTATCCACTGTATCTTTAAATCTTCGTTAAAATTAAAAATCTAACAGGACTGAGCTTCCTGCTCTGTGGTGTATTTACCCAAAAATAGAGATAAGACAGTAATACTATTTTTCATTCTTTTTTATCTCTTTAAAATCCAACAACAAATACCCTATATTAAAAACTATATAAAACCATATATTAAAACTATATATTAGTTAAAAGACACTTACGTTATTCCTTTATGTGTCCTTTTATTATCAGTGGAAAAAAGTGCAAATATTATATAAAAACAAATCAGCAGTCCTCAATAGCACCAGGTGGTAGTGTCACTGGAGCAATAAATCCTTAGCAGCATTCAGGGAGTTCACCTGTGCAAAATGCAAATGTATAGTCCTTTTGGGAGCAGCCTTTGTGTGCTCAGTCAGTAATCCTATTGGCAGTTTAAGTCACACTAACCAATATAACATCGTTAGCTTGACTTAAACTCCAGAACAGGAGCGGTGTGCCCTTTGGTGCATTGCCCTGCTTATATATAGGTATGGCCTTAAAACATTGCATACATTGCTTTATAAAGCACAATATAGAAAATATCTATTAGTTGTGTCTTAAAATGGGTGGGGCACAAGTGAGCATGACCATACAGTGCTTTTCTAGTGCTATTTAGTTTTCTTTTTTTAAAGAACAACTATACTCACCTCAGCCACGATCCTCTTGTTTTGCCCTTTAAAAATACCAGGGATGGGTACCTAAACCGCTAGGGCCTCCCTTGGGTTTAAAGGGGAACTGTGGTCTACAAACAAGTTAAGTGTAAATGTAATTCCTACCTTTTAAAACGAGCCATCAACCACCTCTCTACGTGCTCCACAGCCCAAGATATACAGAAATGATGACTAGAAAGTTAATGGGTAGGAGGCTGACTTGTGACATTCCTGAGGCTTCTCCTGCACAGTGGCACTGGCGAGCACAGCCTCAGACTCCCTCAGTGTGTGAGGGAGACAGGAAGTCCCTCCTCCTCTCTGCTGTGTGAAGTCCTGACAGAGAAGGTAAGGGAATCTATAGCCCTTCTCTTTCACTGTGTGAAAACAGACTTTTCAGGCAGAGTTCTCACTGGGAGTTTTCTGGGGGGGTGGTCTGAGTAACCCACGGCACCCGCGAGGGGTTATAATAAAACACCATTTTCTTTTATTTTTGTATTTTATGCACTGTCCACCTTTTGGAATACTAAATGTAAAATTTAATAAGTTTTGTCTTTGATGCTCTAAAAGAACTCAGTTAGCCTCTGATAAGTTTATATGTGGTTGAATGGAGTGTGCAGTGTAAATGCTAATTAACTCTGTGACTGCTTGTGAAGGACTGATGCTAATTAACCAGTTAGTTGCTGGAGTGAATGGTGTAGTGTTAACCATTTAGCTGCCAGGACAGGGGTGTGCATAGTCAGTGAGAGTCAAGAGTGTTTTTGGGGCGTCTTTAAGGCCATAAATTAAAGTGCTGGCAGCGAGTACTGATTGATTGGTCAGATCACGTGCCCAGCGAACTGGCGTTCGTGACAAACTGATTTTTTAAAATGGGAAAGAATATGTAGAATAATTAAGATGGCATTACACAAACTAACAATTTAACAAATATTGATTATTTCCACTGAACTGCCCCTTTAAAACCAAACATTTTGGGCACCAACAGTTGCCGTCTGGCCCTTTCTGCTGCTGGTGCGCATAGAAAAGGCACGGAACAGCAACAATTTAAATAATAAAATAGAGTCCATGTCTTTTGTTGAGTGTCTTAATTTCTTAAGTTTTGTATAGTCTTCTGGTTTATATAAGGCTTTATGTTTTGGTTTAATGTTTTAGATGCTTAGGGATATTAATTTTCCAACCTAGATTTTGACATATACCCCTATTCTTAAATTAAATCCATTTCTCTCTCATTAAAAAAAGCATTTGTTTAGAAATTATATTGGTATGTTAATTGCAAAAGAGCTACTCATCCACAGACCCCAGGTTTTCCCAAATAAATGAACCATGTCATTAAGGACATGTTTGTTAATCATTATAGAATTGACTCTATTTATAACAGTTTTATTGTTAAGGGTTGGTTGCCGCCATTAGGCTCTTATATGGATCTTGGCTGCTAACATAACATATTGTATGAAGCGATTATGTTGTCTATGTAGTTCTGTTACTTCACAGCCCAATAACGCTATATGGGGAGTAGGTTTTACCGTATATTGTATTGCTGTAGAGAGTGTGGAGAATATTTTTTGCCAATAAATTTGTACTGTAGGGCAAGTCCACCATATATTGTGAATGTCTCCCTTATTATTATAGTCCCTAAAACTTTGTCGGATCCAAGGAATATTTTAGCTAGTACTGTAGGTACATTACTTTCAATGCGGTTTCTCTCAGGGCCATGTTTATTTATATTTTCAAAAATGGCCCCCCCATTGGGTAGGTTCCAGTGTTTCCTGTAAGTCTTCTTCCCGTGCTATTTGGAATTTATATTTAAATTTCTGCTGTGTTTGGTGAATCCAGTTATAAAGGCGTGGTAGTATTTGTCTAGAGGTTGAGTATTAAAGACATCGTTTTTCAAACTCTTTCAAAGCTTCCACTTCTCCTCTAGATTTTACCTCATTAAGTAGGTGGGAGATTTGGAGAAATTGGTATTGCCCTCTGGGGGGGACACCTGTTTTGATTGGATTTGTTAAAATTTTAGCCTACTACTTTTATAATAAAAACTAAACATTAAGCCTGTTACAATAATGGGCGCTAGATAGCCCCCCTCCTCCATGTCCAAATCCAGGGGTCTCCCTCTGTTCCAAATCCAGGGTTCCCCCCCCTCTGACCCAAGCAACCCTACCTGTGGTCTGTGTAATTGCTGTGTTCTTCCTCCATGTGTTTTTTCTGTGTTTCTCCCTCTAGTGGGGAGTCAATAGGAACTGCAGAGACATTCTTACTATCTCCCTCCAGTGGTGAGTCCATAGGAACTGCAGTGACATACACACATGGACGCAGCAGTTAGGCTTTTATTATATAGGATGGGCTAATTGAAAAATTCCTTTTTCTCTCCACCATCTGTAACCCTTTTGAGTCCATGCTATTGTATCTAAGTGTGTAGGATGGATTAAATCAGATTCCATCTCTACCCATCTAGGTATGTCCATTTGGCAGTACCATAATACTAATTGAGTAATCTGGGCTGCCAACCCAAGTTGGTTTAAAGGAGCATCACATGCTTGAAACAATTTTATTTATCCACAATTTTGAAAGGGTGCCAAGAGTTTTGTGTGACATTATGTCCATAATGTTTTTTTCTCTCCCTTTTTTGTTTTTTTCCAATACACACAAATTCAATAAACGTGTATAGCAAAACATGTATTATTACTACAACACTTTTCTGTGAGAAATACTTGATTTTTTGGAAAAATATCAGGGGTGCCAACAATTTCATCCATGACTGTATGTGGCCAGCTATATTTTTATTAATATAAAGGTACGGTCTATTAATTTCCCCCCCTTTATATATACCATCTCATGTATTATTAGGTACTGTGGTTTCTGTTTCTGTCGGCATATATGCAGTGACATTCGCACGTGTATGGGGACTTATTTCTTCACATCCAATGCAATGAAGCATAATCATTTTTATCTTCTTTCCAGTAGCCAGTTTTTGGGCTATATGTAAGGGAAAATGTGACACGTACATGTGCACATGGGTGGATGTATGTTTGACATTAGGAGACAGCTGGGTGCTTTAAGAGCTAATCTAAATTTTTAGGCAGCCAAATCCCTAGATCTCATTGGCTACCTGGCTCTTATGATTTGCCCTTGATTAGCCTTATTCTAATAAATATTGCAAATTTGTCAAGTAAATGCATTATGGAATATCCAAATACATACAAAAATATTTGTAAAAAAAGAATTGTAAATTGGTGCCTTTATGGGCAAGGCCCCACCAGGCAGTGGGCAAAAATGTGCGCTACCCTGTGCATATGCTGCAATTCCTTTGATGTTAACCTATCGCGGCACATGCAATGTGCACCAAAAATGGTGACTGCATGCTCCGCAAAATGGATAGACATCGTAGTGCTGGACATCGGAGACAGTAGGACCATCCCCATCCTCTTCTATTGGTGTGCGGTGAGCGCTGCGCTAACACAGCACACATCAAAATAGCCTAGTGGGGCCTAGCACTTCCTTAGCTTCTTTCAGTCCATTGCCTCCTCCTCTTGTTAAACTTGGACATGCTCAATGTGATTTACCAACGAAGAGTGGGAGCATTTCTTCTATCAGCTACTTTGTATCTCCTAAAGGGCATGTCCACCACTACCAAACAGTCATACTTACTTTCCCCACCCCTGAAAACCCTGACATCACAATACTGACTAACCTGGCCAGTGTTCCTGAAGAGATATTTAAAACAAGATCCACCACACACATTAGACTGTTGGGGGTAAACCGTAATCTTATGTGTGTACGAGGCTACAAACTTAGCCTAATTTAAGAACCTTACAGAATATTTCTTGTATAACCTTTACAGTCCCAATTTTTTTGAAGTATGCTTCAGGCATTTCTAAATAATTTAGTAACACTGAATCTTTTACTTGCCCCTTTGCCTGGTAAATAAACGTTCTAGTGAATGATCATATTACAGATTATAGTTATTTCATTTTTAGGAAATGTCTCAACTTGTCTGGAATTTGAAAGTTTTTGGATCACAGGCAGTGTCCAACAGTGGTGGAGGAGCAGTGAATCACAATATCAATATTGGGTTTACCATTCAGAGTTTTAAACTCCGTTTCAACTAAAAGGAATATAATCATGAAGGACATAGACACAGTTACTGTCTGGCAGACCAAGGAAAATACAAGTGGCATATGCGGAGGATTGTGAGAATGGTAGAGACAACCAACAGATCACCTCTGAAGACCTGCAAGAACATATTTGCACAAAGGACATCTGTATGGTAGCTAAAAGAAGCCCTGTCTACACTCACATCACAAACAGTCACTTGTAGTATGCAAAAGATTTTTTTGGAGCACAGATCTTTGGACTGATGAGACAAAAGTTATTTGGTTAAAACAAAAAGCACTTTGCATGGCGGAAGAACACTGCATTCCAAAAAAAAAACCTGCTACCTACTGTCAAATTTGGTGAAGGTTTTATCCTGCTGTGAAGCTGTCTGGCTGGTTCAGGGACTAGGCCTCTTGTTTAAAGTTGAGGGTTGGATAAGTTCAACCCAATATCAAAATTGAAATATACAGAGGCATTCAAACAGAGGGTGCAGTACCATGTTCTAGAATGGACATCACAGTCCTCTGACTTATATCATTAAAAGTCAATGAGATGACTCAAGGCAGGCTGTCCTTGCTTAGCGGCCATCAAATTTAACGGAACTGGAGAGATGTTTTATGCGAGAATGGTCAAATACCTCTGTCCAAAATCCTGACACTCCTCAAAGTCTATAGGAGTCTACAGGTTGTTTTACATTTGTAAAAAGAGGCTCAACTAAGTATTGATGTAATGTCTCTGTTGGGGTGCCCAAATGTACCGATATGCACCTGTCTAATTTGATCATGATGCATATTTTCTGTTAATCCATTAAGCGTTGTCACTGCTGAAATACTACTGTTTCCATTAAGCATGTTATATATTAAAAGAAAGTTGCTACTTTGAAAGCTCAACCAATGATAAAACTACAAAGAATTAAGAGGGGTTCCCAACCTTTTTTATATGAATGTACCAATACTCCACTGTGATGATGGCAATATATTACACGTATACCAAGTATAAACCGAGTTTTTCAGGCTGAAAAATCAGCCTGAAAATTGGACTCGGTTTATACTCGAGTCAGTAGCTTACCTGAGCATTCCGGCAGCCGCACGATCTTTCTGTGTACTGGCGGCGGCCTGACGTCACTGCCCGGCGCCAAGCCCGGCGCCGGGCAGTGACGTCAGCCGGCGCGCCAGTACTGGAATGAGCGCGCGGCGACGGAATGCTCAGGATACCGACTGCCAGGAAGCCCTGGATGTAGCAGAGCCCTTGGATGTAGCAGATCCCTTGGATGTAGCAGAGGGGAGAAGGCCCACAGGTAAAAATGAACTGGGTAAGGGGGGCATTCAAGATGTTTGGGAACTACAACTCCCAGCATGCTATTAGTGGGAGTTGTAGTTTCCAAACATCTTGAATGCCAAGTGAGGGTGGCATTCAAGATGTTTGAAAACTACAACTCCCAGCTAATAAAGCATGCTGGGAGTTGTAGTTTCCAAAATCTTGAATGCCACCCTCACTTGGCATTAGATGTTTGGAAACTACAACTCCAGCATGCTTTAAGCTGGGAGTTGTAGTTTCCAAACATCTTAATGCCAAGTTTCTACCCTCGGTTTATACTCGGGTCAACAACTTTTATTAGGATTTTAGCTGAAATTGGGTACCTCGGTTATACTCGGGGTCAGTTTATACTCGAGTTATACGGTAATATTAACAGCTTTTACATTAATTATTTAAAGCCAGTTTACATTTGGAATCACCATAAAGTTGCTATTGGTATTACAATCTTCAGTGCAATTGCACTGGGAGTGACAGCTCCCTTCCTTTTTCTGTGCTTGGGGATTGGCCAAAGTAGAAGTATTATCTTTTCTAATCCCTAACTCGGTAGTGATATAGTAGTTAAGATTTCTAATATATATGCTCATTTTTCCATTTCAGATATATTTTCTCTTTTAACTGGTGTCTCTTGAGGGGAATTTGTATGGTTTAGAGCTGTGGACATTCTTTGCAAGTCCAGGGGTATATTATCTCCATCCTTTTACTTGGGGGGGAAAAAAAAGATCGATTTAGGATGAGTCCACACTACAACACGCACTATTGCAACGGAAACGCACGTGATCCCTTTGTGATAGCGCACCTACAGGGTTATTCAATAAAAGTTCTTATTGTTAAAAACGGTGCTAATCTTGCCCCAACCAATCAGATGTTAGCTTTCAAATGTTAAATAAGATCTGATTGGTTGGGGCAAAATTAGCACCATTTTAAACGATAAGAACTTTAATTGAATCTCCCTGCTAGTATGGCCAGACCAAGTGGTCAACATTAGCATGCACTTTTTAAAGATTGGATTGTACATTAAAGTGTGGCCTAGCCCTTAAATCAGACTTGGGGGCTTTACAATGTGTTGGTTTCTCAGTAGCCTTAAAGGGTATGTCCACCCTTAAACAAATTCCCCCTGTCCCCCCAGCCCCAACCGCTATGTTAGTATTAAAAGAAAATGCCCAAAACTTTACTACTTAACCTTCCCCTTACCTTCCCTCTTTCCTCCGCCGCGCTCCAGGCCCTCTGCTTGGAAAAATGCAAGCAGAGGGGCGGGACCAGCAGTCGCGTCTGTGATTGGCTGAGCGGGACGTCAATCACGGACGCGGCTGCTGGGAGTTCAGTGTGGCGGAGGCAAGAGAGGTAAGTAAGTTTTGGGTTTCTGATATTGCTAACATAGCGGTTGGGGCTGGGGGGACGGGGAATTTTGTGTGAATGTTTTTTATGGTAGGGGGAGGAATCCTAATCGTGAGGAGGGGGAGAAGGGCTGCAGTACGTATGCCAAACTTCTCCGGAAGCGGTAGGAGGCAAGTCCTAGACTATCCTCCTGGTGGGCAGTTTTTGGGACTTTGGTGGGGGACTACAGGAGAACCATATGGAGCTGGAATGTGAGGGTAGGATTTTACTACACTACACATGGGCCAGTAGTGGGGGGATTATAGTTTTGGGGGTGGACATGCCCTTTAATTTAATGCAATAATAAGGCAAACAACAAGCAAATGATGTGGCACACCGGTTTTTTACCTACTCTAGTCTACTCTACTCTATTTCTAATTGTCGATAAGCAGATCTAAATATTTGCCATTGAAGTATAACAGACGACCGTTGTGGTAGTCTTTAATTAAAAATTATTTAAGGATAATGGTTTTGAACACAACAGGTTGTTTACCATTTAATGGATTATGTATGACTATTATCTATAAATCCTGTAATGGGTACAAGCTGCTTCTTCTGACTGATTTTAACATTCATTCATACAAATTACATTTGATAAGATGTGAAAATATTCCCTTAAACCTACAAGCTGGAATTGCTATTGAAGAACTGTAATTTGTTCTTGCTATGCCTGCAGTTTGATTATATAGTACTCTAATAGCCTTTAAGTATATCCACTCTAAATGTCTTACTTCAAAACTTGCAGCTTTGTTTCCTGGTGAAACTCTGAAGTGGAACACTTAATCTGTAGGTTGTCTGCTGTAGTTAAATGAACTTACTATTTAATGATATTCCAAAGTTCATGTAAAAAATTAGAAAAGGAATCTAAACCATCCCCACACCCCAAACCCAGAAATTGTTATTTTTGCAATCTCTGAAGCTCCTTCTACATTCATCTCTCTGCCAGATCTCACAATTTCATGAGATCTGGCAGAGAGAAGAAAAGATAGAGGGTAAAATGGCTGTACTAAAACTTAGCAGATAAGTGTGCAAATATTTAGATTCATAGGTTAACCATGTAAGGTAAGCATGATCTAGAGCTCCCAATCTCTGCAAACTCAATGAGCTCTTGCTAAACTCGCACAGCTGCAGACCATACATGCCTGTATGCAGCCGTAAGTTATTGGCTGTGATGTCACAGCTGTGACTGATAGCTGCAACTTTGAAGACAACTGGCAGCAAGAGAAGATCGTTGTAGAGAAAAGTAAGTATGAGGAGCTTTTGGGACTGTGGGGAGGTAAGTAAATAAAGAGATATTGGGATTGGAATGGCAAGTTAAAGCAAGGAACTAGTTTTCATTTTGGTTAAAGCTGTACGTTGACAACAAATATGGCCAAATGTCACTGCATTTCCTTAAAGGGCATGTCCACCCCCAAAACTATAATCCCCCCCAACTACTGGCCCCACCATGTAGTGTAGTCTAATCCTTACCTACATCACCCAGCTCCATAGGGTCTCTGGTAGTGCCCCCCCAAGTCCAAAAACTGCCCACCAGGAGGCTAGCGGTCCATATGGACACTGCCTGCTTCCTGGCTCCGGAGATTTTGGCCATGCGTACTGCAGCTCTTCTCCCCCCTCCCTCTCCCTCCTCTCTCGATTCCCTCACCCCTAGCGTAAAATGTTTTATATAGAATATTCCCGAGGGCTCCCAGCCCCAACCGCTAGATTTTGTATCTTAGAAATCTCCCCCAAACTTTACTTACCTCTCCTCTTTCCTCCGACGAAGTGAGCTGCCGGCAGCCGCGTCCGTGATTGGCTGCCGCTCAGCCATCACAGACGCGGCTGCCGGTCCCGTCCCTCTGCTTGCATTTTCTAGCAAGCAGAGGGCCGGGAGCGCGGCGGAGGAAGAGGGGAGTAAGTAGAGTTTGGGGGGCTTTTAAAAAAATAAATAATGCGGTTGGGGCTGGGAGCCCAGGGGAATGCCATATAAAAAAAATAAATATTCGGGTGGACATGCTCTTTAAATTCTTTGCTAGAAGAATTAATCTTTACAAGTGCTTGTTAAAACTAATGTTCCAATGTAGTTCTCTGTTTAGACAAACTGATTTTCAAGCAAGAAATACATTTTTTAGACTGTACAATTTTCAGGCTACATTGAAAACAAATTTATACACACTTTAGTTCTCCTTTAAGTACTGTTTATAGGATGCAGACAGAATGTTTTGCTTCTTAAACCGTGTTTTATGTGCAAGAATACAAATGTAAATAAGGCTTGTTGACATTAGACCAATATTTTATTGTCTACCAAATATACCGGTTTAGTAATTGAAAAACACTTCATTCTCACAAGACACCAAAACACAGTCCATTTTTTTTCATCTGTTTTTTGCTATCTTTTAATTAAAACATGCCCTTTTCTGGACAGAATTGCGTGCAGCAGTCACGTTCTTTTAAGGGACCGTGTCAATCCCATCCGTACAAAAAAAAGTACTGCTAAGCCACAGGGGCGTGATTCTCACGTGAATTATGCATGCCAGTGCATATAAAGAAATACAGTATTTCAATGCAAAAGTGAACTATTCCTTTAATGCATTGATTGAAGACCAGGGGTTAAGGAGCTGTGCCTTACCTCCCGCACTTCAATGAATTACCCAGAAGCAACGGACGAAGAAAGAAGTACTTAACCTTACACGTGATCCACCACAGCAGCAGCGACAGGTCCCGATAGCTTCCTGGATCAAGATAACTATAGTTGCATGTCCGATAATGCACACCATGTTAGACTGGAACAGTTGGGAATTTCCACTGCTGCTGCGGGGGATCGTGTGTTAGGTAAGTTTCTTCTTTCTTGGTCCATTGCTCCTGGGGAATTGATTGAAGAATGGGAGGTAAGTCATAGCTCCTTAACCTCCGGTCTTCAATCAATATGTTAAAGGAATATCTTTAGGAATGTGGATCCTCCCTTGCGCTATGGAATGGACTGAGTTGTAGGAGGTGCTGCAAATGTCCCTTATCCACTGTATCTTTAAATTTCGTTAAAATTAAAATCTAACAGACTGAGCTTCCTGCTCTGTGGTGTATTTACCAAAAATAGAGATAAGACTAGTAATATTTTTCATTCTTTTTTATCTCTTTAAAATCCAACAACAAACTACCCTATATTAAAACTATATAAAACCATATATTAAACTATATATTAGTTAAAAGACACTTACGTTATTCTTTATGTGTCCTTTATTATCAGTGGAAAAAAGTGCAAATATATATTAAAAACAAATCAGCAGTCCTCAATAGCACCAGGTGGTAGTGTCAACTGGAGCAATAAATCCTTAGCAGCATTCGGGAGTTCACCTGTGCAAAATGCAAATGTATAGTCCTTTGGGAGCAGCCTTTGTGTGCTCAGTCAGTAATCTATTGGCAGTTTTAAGTCACACTAACCAATATAACATCGTTAGCTTGACTTAAACTCCAGAACAGGAGCGGTGTGCCCTTTGGTGCATTGCCCTGCTTATATATAGGTATGGCCTTAAAACATTGCATACATTGCTTTATAAAGCACAATATAGAAAATATCTATTAGTTGTGTCTTAAAATGGGTGGGGCACAAGTGAGCATGACCATACAGTGCTTTTCTAGTTGCTATTTAGTTTTCTTTTTTAAAGAACAACTATACTACACTCAGCCACATCCTCTTGTTTTGCCCTTTAAAAATACCAGGATGGGTACCTAAACCGCTAGGGCCTCCTTGGGTTTAAGGGGAACTGTGGTCTACAAACAAGTTAAGTGTAAATGTAATTCCTACCTTTTAAAACGAGCCATCAACCACCTCTCTACGTGCTCCACAGCCCAAGATATACAGAAATGATGACTAAAAGTTAATGGGTAGGAGGCTGACTTGTGACATTCCTGAGGCTCTCCTGCACAGTGGCACTGGCGAACACAGCCCAGACTCCCTCAGTGTGTGAGGGAGACAGGAAGTCCCTCCTCCTATCTGCTGTGTGAAGTCCTGACAGAGAAGGTAAGGGAATCTATAGCCTCTCTTTCACTGTGTGAAAACAGACTTTTCAGGCAGAGTTCTCACTGGAGTTTCTGGGGGGTGGTCTGAGTAACCCACGGCACCCGCGAGGGGTTTAATAAAACACCATTTTCTTTTATTTTTGTATTTTATGCACTGTCCACCTTTTGGAATACTAAATGAAAATATATTAGTTTGTCTTTGATGCTCTAAAGAAACTCAGTTAGCTCTGATAAGTTTATATGTGGTTGAAGGAGTGTGCAGTGTAATGCTAATTAACTCTGTGACTGCTTGTGAAGGACTGATGCTAATTAACCAGTTAGTTGCTGGAGTGAATGGGTGAGTGTTAACCATTTAGCTGCCAGGACAGGGGGTGTGCATAGTCAGTGAGAGTCAAGAGTGTTTTTGGGCGTCTTTAAGGCCATAAATTAAAGTGCTGGCATGAGTACTGATTGATTGGTCAGATCACGTGCCCAGACGAACTGGCGTTCGTGACAAACTGATTTTTAAAATGGGAAAGAATATGTAGAATAATTAAGATGGCATTACACAAACTAACAATTTAACAAATATTGATTATTTCCACTGAACTGCCCCTTTAAAACCAAACATTTTGGGCACCAACAGTTGCCGTCTGGCCCTTTCTGCTGCTGGTGCGCATAGAAAGGCACGGAACAGCAACAATTTAAATAATAAAATAGAGTCCATGTCTTTTGTTGAGTGTCTTAATTTCTTAAGATTTGTATAGTCTTCTGGTTTTATTAAGGCTTTATGTTTTGGTTTAATGTTTTAGATGCTTAGGGATATTAATTTTCCAACCTAGATTTTGACATATACCCATTCTTAAATTAAATCCATTTCTCTCTCATTAAAAAAGCATTTGTTTAGAAATTATATTGGTATGTTAATTGCAAAAGAGCTACTCATCCACAGACCCCAGGTTTTCCCAAATAAATGTACCGTATCATTAAGGACATGAAAAATACTTTTGTTAATCATATATAAATTTATAACAGTTTATTGTTAAGGTGGTTGCCGCCATTAGGCTCTTTATGGATCTTGGCTGCTAACATAAATATTGTATGAAGCGATTATGTTGTCTATGTAGTTCGTACTTCACAGCCAATAACGCTATATGGGGAGTAGGTTTTTACGTATATTGTATTGCTGTAGAGAGTGGGGAGATATTTTTTGCCAATAAATTTGTACTGTAGGGCAAGTCCACCATATATTGTGAATGTCTCCCTTATTATTATAGTCCCTAAACTTTGTCGGATCCAAGGAATATTTTAGCTAGTACTGTAGGTACATTACTTTCAATGCGGTTTCTCTCAGGGCCATGTTATTTATATTTTCAAAATGGCCCCCCCATTGGGTAGGTTCCAGTGTTTCCTGTAAGTCTTCTTCCCGTGCTATTTGGAATTTATATTTAAATTTCTGCTGTGTTTGGTGAATCCAGTTATAAAGGCGTGGTAGTATTTGTCTAGAGTGGTGAGTATAAAGACATCGTTTTTCAAACTCTTTCAAACTTCCACTTCTCCTCTAGATTTTAACTCATTAAGTAGGTGGGAGATTTGGAGAAATTGGTATTGCCCTCTGGGGGGGACACCTGTTTTGATTGGATTTGTTAAAATTTAACCTACTACCTTTATAATAAAAACTAAACATTAAGCCTGTTACAATAACGGGCGCTAGATAGCCCCCCTCCTCCATGTCCAAATCCAGGGGTCTCCTCTGTTCCAATCCAGGGTTCCCCCCCCTCTGACCCAAGCAACCCTACCTGTGGTCTGTGTAATTGCTGTGTTCTTCCTCCATGTGTTTTTCTGTGTTTTCTCCCTCTAGTGGGGAGTCAATAGGAACTGCAGAGACATTCTTACTTCTCCCTCCAGTGGTGAGTCCATAGGAACTGCAGTGACATACACACATGGACGCAGCAGTTAGGCTTTTATTATATAGGATGGGCTATTGAAAATTACTTTTCTCTCCACCATCTGTAACCCTTTGAGTCCATGCTATTGTATCTAAGTGTGTAGGATGGATTAAATCAGATTCCATCTTACCCATCTAGGTATGTCCATTTGGCAGTACCATAATACAATTGAGTAATCTGTTGGTTTAAAGGAGCATCACATGCTTGAAACAATCTTATTTATCCACAATTTTGAAAGGGTGCCAAGAGTTTGTGTGTGACATTATGTCCATAATGTTTTTTTCTCCCTTTTTGTTTTTTTCCAATACCACAAATTCAATAAATGTATAGCAAAACATGTATTATTACTACAACACTTTTCTGTGAGAAATACTTGATTTTTTGGAAAATATCAGGGGTGCAACAATTTCATCCATGACTGTATGTTATTCTGGCCTGGCAGCTATATTTTTATTAATATAAAGGTAGGTCTATTAATTCCCCCCTTTATATATACCATCTCATGTATTATTAGGTACTGTGGTTTCTGTTTCTGTCGGCATATATGCAGTGACATTCGCACGTGTATGGGGACTTATTTCTTCACATCCAATGCAATGAAGCATAATCATTTTTATCTTCTTTCCAGTACCAGTTTTTGGGCTATATGTAAGGGAAAATGTGACACGTACATGTGCACATGGTGGATGTATGTTTGACATTAGGAGACAGCTGGGTGCTTTAAGAGCTAATCTAAATTTTTAGGCAGCCAAATCCCTAATCTCATTGGCTACCTGGCTCTTATGATTTGCCCTTGATTAGCCTTATTCTAATAAATATTGCAAATTTGTCAAGTAAATGCATTATGGAATATCCAAATACTACAAAAATATTGTTAAAAAAGAATTGTAAATTGTGCCTTTGGGCAAGGCCCCACCAGGCAGTGGGCAAAAATATGCTACCCTGTGCATATGCGCAATTCCTTTGATGTTAACCTATCGCGCACATGCAATGTCACCAAAAATGGTGACTGCATGCTCCGCAAAATGGATAGACATCGTAGTGCTGGACATCGGAGACAGTAGGGCCATCCCCATCCTCTTCTATTGGTGTGCGGTGAGCGCTGCGCTAACACAGCACACATCAAAATAGCCTAGTGGGGCCTAGCACTTCTTAGCTTCTTTCAGTCCATTGCTTCTCCTCTTGTTAAACTTGGACATGCTCAATGTGATTTACCAACGAAGAGTGGGAGCATTTCTTCTATCAGCTACTTTGTATCTCCTAAAGGCATGTCCACCACTACCAAACAGTCATACTTACTTTCCCCACCCCTGAAAACCCTGACTCACAATACTGACTAACCTGGCCAGTGTTCTCAAAGAGATATTTAGACACAAGATCCACCACACACATTAGACTGTTGGGGGTAAACCGTAATCTTATGTGTGTACGAGGCTACAAACTTAGCCTAATTTAAGAACCTTACAGAATATTTCTTGTATAACCTTTACAGTCCCAATTTTTTTGAAGTATGCTTCAGGCATTTCTAAATAATTTAGTAACACTGAATCTTTTACTTGCCCCTTTGCCTGGTAAATAAACGTTCTAGTGAATGATCATATTACAGATTAGTTTATTTCATTTTTAGGAAATGTCTCAATTCTCTGGAAGTCTGGAATTTGAAAGTTTTTGGATCACAGGCAGTGTCCAACAGTGGTGGAGGAGCAGTGAATCACATATCAATATGGGTTTACCATTCAGAGTTTTAAACTCCGTTTCAACTAAAAGGAATATAATCATGAAGGACATAGACACAGTTACTGTCTGGCAGACCAAGGAAAATACAAGTGGCATATGCGGAGGATTGTGAGAATGGTAGAGACAACAACAGATCACCTCTGAAGACCTGCAAGAACATATTTGCACAAAGGACATCTGTATGGTAGCTAAAAGAAGCCCTGTCTACACTCACATCACAAACAGTCACTTGTAGTATGCAAAAGATTTTTTTGGAGCACAGATCTTTGGACTGATGAGACAAAGTTATTTGGTTAAAACAAAAAGCACTTTGCATGGCGGAAGAACACTGCATTCAAAAAAAAAACCTGCTACCTACTGTCAAATTTGGTGAAGGTTGTATCCTGCTGTGAAGCTGTCTGGCTGGTTCAGGGACTAGGCCTCTTGTTTAAAGTTGAGGTTGATAAGTTCACCCAATATCAAAATTGAAATATACAGAGCATTCAAACAGAGGGTGCAGTACCATGTTCTAGAATGGACATCACAGTCCTCTGACTTATATCATTAAAAGTCAATGAGATGACTCAAGGCAGGCTGTCCATGCTTAGCGGCCATCAAATTTAACGGAACTGGAGAATGTTTTATGCGAGATGGTCAAATACCTCTGTCCAAAATCCTGACACTCCTCAAAGTCTATAGAGTCTACAGGTTGTTTTACATTTGTAAAAAGAGGCTCAACTAAGTATTGATGTAATGTCTCTTTTGGGGTGCCCAAATTACCGATATGCACCTGTCTAATTTGATCATGATGCATATTTTCTGTTAATCCATTAAGCGTTGTCACTGCTGAAATACTACTGTTTCCATTAAGATGTTATATATTAAAAGAAAGTTGCTACTTTGAAAGCTCAACCAATGATAAAACTACAAGAATTAAGAGGGGTTCCCAACCTTTTATATGAATGTACCAATACTCCACTGTGAGTGATGCAATATAGTACGTATATAATCAAGTATAAACCGAGTTTTTCAGGCTGAAAAATCAGCCTGAAAACTTGGACTCGGTTTATACTCGAGTCAGTAGCTTACCTGAGCATTCCGGCAGCCGCACGATCTTTCTGTGTACTGGCGCGCCGGCCTGACGTCCACTGCCCGGCGCCAAGCCCGGCGCCGGGCAGTGACGTCAGCCGCGCGCCAGTACTGGAATGAGCGCGCGGCTGACGGAATGCTCAGGATACCGCACCTGCCAGGAAGCCCTTGGATGTAGCAGAGCCTTGGATGTAGCAGATCCCTTGGATGTAGCAGAGGGGAGAAGGCCCACAGGTAAAAACTGAACGGGTAAGGGGGGCATTCAAGATGTTTGGGAACTACAACTCCCAGATGCTTTATTAGCTGGGAGTTGTAGTTTCAAACATCTTGAATGCCAAGTGAGGGTGGCATTCAAGATGTTTGAAAACTACAACTCCCAGCTAATAAAGCATGCTGGGAGTTGTAGTTTCCAAACATCTTGAATGCCACCCTCACTTGGCATTCAAGATGTTTGGAAACTACAACTCCCAGCATGCTTTATTAGCTGGGAGTTGTAGTTTCCAAACATCTTGAATGAAGTTTCTACCCTCGGTTTAACTCGGGTCAACAACTTTTATTAGGATTTTTAGCTGAAATTGGGTACCTCGGTTTATACTCGGGTCAGTTTATACTCGAGTATATACGGTATATTAACAGCTTTTACATAATTATTTAAAGCCAGTTTAAATTTGGAATCACCATAAAGTTACTATTGGTATATTACATCTTCAGTGCAATTGCTCTGGGAGTGACAGCTCCCTTCCTTTTTTCTGTGCTTTGGGGATTGGCCAAAGTAGAAGTATTATCTCTTTCTAATCCCTAAGGTAGTGATATAGTAGTTAAGATTTCTAATATATATGCTCATTTTTCCATTTCAGATATATTTTCTCTTTTAACTGGTGTCTCTTGAGGGGAATTTGTATGGTTTAGAGCTGTGGACATCTTTGCAAGTCCAGGGGTATATATCTCCATCCTTTTATGGGGGGGAAAAAAAAGATCGATTTAGGATGAGTCCACACTACAACACGCACTATTGCAACGGAAACGCACGTGATACCTTGGTATAGCGCACCTACAGGGTTATTCAATAAAAGTTTTATTGTTAAAACGGTGCTAATCTGCCCCAACCAATCAGATGTTAGCTTTCAAATGTTAAATAAGATCTGATTGGTGGGGCAAAATTAGCACCATTTTAAACGATAAGAACTTTAATTGAATCTCCCTGCTAGTATGGCCAGACCAAGTGGTCAACATTAGCATGCACTTTTAAAGATTGGAATGTACATAAAGTGTGGCTAGCCCTTAAATCAGACTTGGGGGCTTACAATGTGTTGGTTCTCAGTAGCCTTAAAGGGTATGTCCACCCTAAACAAATTCCCCCTGTCCCCCAGCCCCAACCGCTATGTTAGTATTAAAAGAAAATGCCCAAAACTTTACTTACCTTCCCTCTTTCCTCCGCCGCGCTGCCAGGCCCTCTGCTTGTGAGAAAATGCAAGCAGAGGGGCGGGACCAGCAGTCGCGTCTGTGATTGGCTGAGCGGGACAGTCAATCACGGACGCGGCTGCTGGGAGTTCAGTGTGGCGGAGGCAAGAGGGAAGGTAAGTAAAGTTTTGGGCATTTTCTGATATTGCTAACATAGCGGTTGGGGCTGGGGGGACGGGGAATGTTTGGTGAAATGGTTTTTATGGTAGGGGGAGGGAATCCTAATCGTGAGGGAGGGGGAGAAGGGCTGCAGTACGTATGCCAAACTTCTCCCGGAAGCCAGGTAGGAGGCAGAGTCCTAGACTATCCTCCTGGTGGGCAGTTTTTGGGACTTTGGTGGGGGACTACAGGAGAACCATATGGAGCTGGAATGTGAGGTAAGGATTTTACTACACTACACATGGGGCCAGTAGGGGGGGGATTATAGTTTTGGGGGTGGACATGCCCTTTAATTTAATGCATGATAATAAGGCAAACAACACAAGCAAATGATGGGACACAAGGGTTTTTTACCTACTTAGTCTACTCTACTTATTTCTAATTGTCGATAAGCAGATCTAAATATTTGCCATTGAAGTTAAACAGACGACCGTTGTGGTAGTCTTTAATTAAAATTATTTAAGGATATGGTTTTGAACACAACAGGTTGTTTACCATTTAATGGATTATGTATGACTATTATCTATAAATCCTGTAAGGGTACAAGCTGCTTCTTCTGACTGATTTTAACATTCATTCATACAATTACATTTGATAGATGTGAAAATTTCCCTTAAACTACAAGCTGGAATTGCTATTGAAGAACTGTAATTGTTCTTGCTATGCCTGCAGTTTGATTATATTACTCTAATAGCCTTTAAGTATATCCACTCTAAATGTCTTACTTCAAAACTGCAGTTTGTTTCCTGGTGAAACTCTGAAGTGGAACACTTAATCTGGGGTTGTCTGCTGTAGTTAATGAACTTACTATTTAATGATATTCCAAAGTTCATGTAAAAATTAGAAAAGGATCTAAACCATCCCACCACCCCCAAACCAGAAATGTTTATTTTTGCAATCTCTGAAGCTCCTTCTACATCATCTCTCTGCCAGATCTCACAATTCATGAGATCTGGCAGAGAGAAGAAAAGATAGAGGGTAAAATGGCTGTAACTAAAACTTAGCAGATATAGTGTGCAAATATTTAGATTCATAGGTTAACCATGTAAGGTAAGCATGATCTAGAGCTCCAATCTCTGCAAACTCATGAGCTCTTGCTAAACTCGCACAGCTGCAGACCAGCAGCCATACATGCCTGTATGCAGTCGTAAGTTATTGGCTGTGATGTCACAGCTGTGACTGATGCTGCAACTTTGTTGGACAACTGGCAGCAAGAGAAGATCGTTGTAGAGAAAAGAGTATGAGGAGCTTTTGGGACTGTGGGGAGGTAAGTAAATAAAGAGATATTGGGATTGGAATGGCAAGTTAAAGCGCATGTCCACCCTAATATTCATTTTTTTATATGCCATTCCCCATGGGCTCCCAGCCCCAACCGCATTATTTATTTTTTTATAAAGCCCCCCAAACTCTACTTACCTCCCCTCTTTCCTCCGACGCGCTCCCGGCCCTCTGCTTGCGAGGAAATGCAAGCAGAGGGGCGGGACCAGCAGCCGTGTCTGTGATTGGCTGAGCAGCAGCCAATCACGGACGCGGCTGCCGGCAGCTCACTTCCGCGTAGAAAAGCGGAGAGGTAAGTAAAAGATTGGGGAGCTTTCTAAAAATAAAAAGTTAGCGTTGCGTGGGGGGGGGGAGGAACCCCCCACATGGGGGAAGGCTACCATAAAGGGGTTTGAAGCTAGGGGGAGGGATAGCAGAACGGGGAGGGGGAGGGAAGGGGGGAGGGGGGAGAAGAGCTGCAGTACGCATGGCCAAAATCTCCGGGAGGCCAGGAAGCAGGCAGTGTCCTATATGGACCTGCTAGCCTCCTGGTGGGCAGTTTTTGGGACTTTGGGGGTTTGGGGGTTTGTAATGCTGGGGATGGATAAAATGTTTTGTACGCGAGGTCAGTATGTATTTGTTAATATAGCACTACTCAGTGTTGTACTTTTTTTTTATGCATTAAAAGGCAAGGAAGTAAGGGCGGTCGAGATTTCCGGACAACAAAAATAAGCCAGAAAGCTATAAATATTGTTGCATAAAGGAAATTGTTGGGCTGTGTTTGTCAGTAAGAGAAGCATTGATAAAAACATTGTCCCCTGTCGCTTCCAAAGAATTTAATTATAAATATTTTTCAGACTGTCACTGTGTCACTTAATGTGTGTGCCCTTAATGCTGGATTCTTTTGTGATTTCCTATAAATTGCATACCGTATTTTAGAAACTTTCCAGTATATATAGTTTTAGAATTTGAATATAGTTTATGGTTACAACACTTTTATTATATTCTAACTGTATTTAAAAGACGCCCCCCAACTATAATTTGCCCCACTGTGTAGTGTTGAAAAAATCAATACCTTTCTCTTCTGCTCCTTTCGGTTGTCCTGCAGGCCCTGATGAAAGTTCAGAAAAATGAAGAGTAGGAGCCTGTCTGTGTAATCCATATCTGCCACTTCCTGCTCCTTTTTTTTTTTTTTTTTTTTGTCAACTCCCAACAAACCTGTATGCAATCTTTAAAAATCCAAATCCTGTCTTCAATGTGCATGGATTGCGCATAGAAAATAGAGTCCATTGGGACCTGTCAGACTATGCGCGGGGGGAGCGAGCGAGTGGGTAAGTTCTTTACTTTCTCTTCTGGCTCCTGATTGTTTTATTGAAGAACGGGAGGTAAGACACAGCTCTTTTACCTCCCGTTCTTCAATATAACTGAATTCCAAATATCTGTTTATGTGAGTGGAGATACCCTTTACACTTTAAGTGAAGAACAGGAGGTAAACTAGCTATGTCTTACCTCCCATTCTTCATCTAATGTACCAGGGGAGAGGAGAGAACTTACCCGAAGCAAGATCCATCACTGGAACCTCTGACAGGTAAGACTGCTTCTGGCTGTAAGTAAACTAAAGTGCCATAGTTTATTTATAGCAGCAAGTGGTCGGGACCTGTCGGGAGTCAGCGGTGGAATGCACGGTGGGTAATTTCGCTCTTTGAAAATGAACTAACAATTTAAATTAAAACTGTAATAAAAATGGTTTATTTTTTTTATATTTACGTCTGAAATTAATATGATTTTAAAATAGTTTTAGAAAGTTACTGTGCCCAATCTATATGCTGCCTTTGCAAAGATATATCCTACAGTAGTTTGAAATTGAGGGAGGACCTGAGCTTACATGACTGAAGTGTTTACAGTATGTTAAAAAAGGGGCAAACAGACTTGCTTCAGTAAGCATCCTTTAAAGGAGAACTGATGGAAGAAACAAAGATTGCAGCACATCAAAAAATAAATGCAGGCAGCACTATGGTATTTAGAACTGCTGCTTTAGCTATAAAGAATCTTGAGCTAGTTTGCTCATAATAAATAAAATGTTGAGTCAGTGATCCAGTGCTATTTTTCAGCTTCTGTGAAATTGTATTTATTTTTTTAAGACAACCACACATGTAAATATTTTTACCCCTCCATCATCCCTATGATTATCCTTTCCTTCAACTGATGGTCCAGCAGTACCTTGAAATTTCAGTTGTTAAAGGGCAACTAAAATGAAAGTATTTTCTTCATCTTAATCTATAAATTACTACATGTAAGAAGCCCTTACTTACTGATTTGTGGGTGTTGCTGCATGCCTTCAACCCAGTACTTGATTTGCTCAGGCTCAGTATCCCCACCCCTCCTTCTTTTAACCGACACCTCCTTCCATGTGTCCAACCTTTATATGAGGGCAAGTATGCTCATTAATCATTAATGAGGCAGCATTGGAAGAGGCAATTCCAGTTACAGCAAAACTGCACCAAGCAGAAGAGGTTATTATACTGAAATGTATGATGTCTCAGTTTGGATATCTAAAGAAATAGGGGACATGTCAACAAAAAAATGGTACAGTGATAGTTAAGTAGTATTATAGTTTCTAACAATGGGTAATGTTTAAAGGGCAAGTCTATCCCCAAAACTATAATTTTATTATATATAATGTTATTGGCCATGATTTTAGCTTTAAAACAAGCCACCCCCCATTAAAATCTGTTCAGCCAATTTGAAGATACATGCATTTTGCAGACCAGGAACAGGATTCCTCAAGCCGTGCCTTTTCTGTGCCTTCAGTCCCCACCATCCGGATCCATCAAATGTCCCCCTGCATCCTTTAAGAATATGACAGATGCCCCCTGCCCAGACCTAAATACTGTATTATTTTAAATAAACAATCGTAACTATACTTACAGCCCTTTGTTCCCGCAGCGCTTTCTGATGACATCTGTTACAAGTGTAACCCAGGGGTTAGGACATTTTGGTTTAGGTCCTCATATGGTACGCTCATTGGAAGGAAGAGATCTGGTAAGAGTTATAGCTGCTGCTTAAATTGCTTATTTAATTGCTGTTTCTTGTATAGCATTCAATACTTACAATTAACAGTGTTAGGTCCTTTCCAATGAACTTACCATTCAAGTGCCTTATCACTTTTACAGCCTATCTCTAAAGCTACTGTATTCTGGAATCTGGAGAATAAAAGCAAAGCAGCAGAATGCAGTTGAAAAATGGCTGACAGGAGCTGGATAGAGAAAGCAATACAATAGAGAAGGGGCTTTAAAAAAAGTACAGCCATCATGCAGTGACAGGCAATTTGCTTCTACTTTATGTTAAATAACGTACAAATATCGGAAAAGTTCAGTAGTAGAAATTGCCTGTCAGAAAGAGACCTTTAATATGATCTATGCAAACATTACAATACACCCAAGGTGTGGTGTGGGTTGTGGGGAAATTGTTTTTCAAAATGATCTATGCAAATGAAAGGCATACATCAAACATTTACAGACTGGTAATTTTACTGAGGGAAAACAACACATTTTTCTATCTAAAAGACAGAACATTTGGCTAGGGTGAATTTATTTGTTAAATGCAACCAAGGACAGGTCCCTACCTAGGTTTCAGGACCCTTAAAGGGCAATTATAGTGAGAAAATTGTTTTTTTTTAATTTCTTCTAATGTATCCTATAAGTCATCCCATCCACCAGGGTACCTTTAGTTTCTTTAAATTCTACATAGTCCCCGAGATATAAGCCTTTGAATATGCTGTGATTTGTAGGAGCTGCTACACCTCATCTGTCACTCAAAGGCACACACCCACACAATCCAAAGCTCCCCTGCAGTACTGTCACACACTCTCTCACCCACACTATATGTACTATGTGCAACATATAGTCAAATGCTGTAGTGCTAAACACAATCAATAAACCATTAACCCAGCAATATGAGCATAACACACTATAAAACAGCCCCTCCCCCCCAAAAAAATCTTATATACATACAAAACCAGTGACTCAAATGGAACACTAATACAGTATATATAATACAGTAATACAGACTATATACCAAACAAGACACACAGTGCAATCTATGAAATATATAGACTAAAGCAACTGAAATGTAACAGGACAACAAGCAGTGTCACTGTGTTTGTGAAGGTCTCACTACAAGCTGCTGTTACCCTGACTCTCTCTTCAGTGATTATGATCTCAGCTAAGCAGGGGGAGAGATATGAACTTTAGGTAAAAAGTAAATAACAATTAGCAAAGTTAGAGAACAGGCAGAGTTCAGTAACTTACTTGTAAAGAATCTCAGCACCACTTGTCCTCCTCTCTCCCCCTCTGCCCCTCCCTTCAGCATATTGCTACTTTATTCCACACTTTGATTGCTTGCAGTCTAGCTCTGGAAGGGAGGGGTCAACAGGATGTCAGCACTTCATTTAAAGTCCTTTCAACTGACAATGCTCGGACTCTGTATACAGCCCGTCACTGCTTGAGGGGGAGTAGACAGAGAGGGGAGGGGGACTACACAGCTTGGTACAAACTTCTGCCAGTGTGAAGAA
Source organism: Hymenochirus boettgeri (assembly GCA_019447015.1). NCBI lineage: Eukaryota > Metazoa > Chordata > Amphibia > Anura > Pipidae > Hymenochirus > Hymenochirus boettgeri. Next base: position 300,173,377 of record CM033470.1, on the reverse strand, counting down.
ACGAAGCCACACAGAAACATGAAAGTAAGGCAGCTTATACTAAGTGATCTATACATTGTATACAGACAAAGTTTTTTTTTCACTATAGTTGCCCTTTAAGTTACAGCTGCAAAAGCAATGATATTGTTTGACTCCAATAAGCTCCAGCCCTTCCACTCTTTCCTTCCAAGGCTGCATTACCACTGCATGTGCAAGTAATGAGGAAGCTCCTAAATCACAACTCTGCCAACTGGTTCCATTTATTAATGTCCTCAGTCTGCTTGTCTTAAACAATCTGTGGGCTTGTCCCTCTTGTCTTTAGGAGAGGCTTCCTTCTGGGACAACGGAAGTAGCATGTATGAAGCGGGCCTTTCCATTGAGCACCCATGGGATGACCCTCTCTAATACAAGGGAGGGAGAACTTAGGTCCAGAAAGAGTAGGCAGGTGGTAGGGGACTCCATTATTGGAAAGGTAGATTAGGTAATCTGCCGCCAAGTGCTAGGGTTCGACATGTGGTGGTTTGTGTAGCTTGATTATTGGGTGGGGTTGGGAGGGACTCTGCGGTCTTGGTTTACATTGGTGTCAATGACAAATTTAGAAAAGGAGGAAAGTTACTTAAAAATGATTTCCGAGTGTTAGGGAGCAAGATAAAAGTAAAGACCTCAAGGGTAGTGTTTTCAGAAATATTACCGCAGCCACTTGCTACCCCAGGGAGGCAACGGGAGCTTAGGAGTATTAATGCGTGGGTAAGGGTTTTTAAGTTTGGGTTTTTAGAGGACTGGGCTGACTTTTCGGTCTTCTACAGGCTCTTTAGTAGAGATGGACTGCACCTCAGTGATGATGGTGCAGCTGTTTTGGGGGAGAAGATAACTTGGGGATTGGAGGACATTTTAAATTAGGTATGGGGTAAGTTGGACTTCAGAGGGGTAGATAGAGGGATTAGGGATCAGGTGTCTAATAGGAGCATAAAAGATAGGTTAAGGATAAGTTAAATGATAATCTAAAATGTATGATATGATAGTATAATCCTTATTTAGACATGAGAGAGTTAATAAGAAAGGAAAGGGAGTATGTATGTATGTTAAGCAAGAATTGAAATCAAAATCTAAAAGATGGAATAGATAGATGGGTGTGTGAGATGGGGTGTAAGCGATAAGGCAGAAACAATATGGATGGGGAGCTGTATACAGAAAGCAAGAAGGTGGGTAAAGTAATTGTTGGTGTCTGTTATAAGCCACCAAATGAAAGTGAAGAGGTGGAAATTAATCTCCGTATGCATTTGGAATGCTGGTATGGAAATGGAAACTGCCAGCACATCAAAAGGTATCACATTTTTAAATTTTCTATATAGCATTTCCTCTCGCAGATTGTCCTTAGTAGACAGGGTGCATTTTTTTGGATGTGGTTATATCTAATAACCCTAATTTTGGGACTTTGGGGGGGGACTACAGGAGAACCCTATGGAGCTGGGATGTGAGGTAAGGATTACACTACACTACATGATGGGGCCAGTAGTTGGGGGGATTATAGTTTTGGGGGTGGACATGCCCTTTAAAGACAGTATCAATCCTTCCTCCTTGCCCCAGGTTACTTTTAATTTGTAAAAAGTTAATTTTTACAGTGTAGTTTTCCATTAACTCATTATTGTGCTTTAGTTTTCCTTTAACCACTGATATACATTCTACAATTAAAACGTAAATAAAAGGTACATTTATAATACTAAAGCAGGGACATATTCAACTTATACTGCAGCACATTATTTTTAAAATGTGCATTGCAGGTCTATTGTGGAAAATGTAAATCACTAAAAAAAACAAAATATGGTTACTGACAATAAGAGGTTTTAAATATCTCTTTTGCCAAATTAGATACAGCATTTTGCCTAAGGATTAAAAGGCTTTATGTGAGCCAAAAATTGAGTTTCCACCCTTACGCTAGGCCTCTGTAAGTCTTTCTAGGAGACAATACCTTTATGACTATGTTTCAGGTGCCCACTTAGTAGTTAAATGAGCTTTCCAGAGAGTAACTTGTATCAACAACGCCAACACCTGTCCATACATTGAGAGAATAGAACTGAATGAGAGCTTTGCATAAATCCTTTGTGAAATGTACCAACTCCCTATCACTTTTGCTGCTTGAAAAACAAACATTCTCACCTTTTTTTGGTGCATCTGGACATGGTGGTATCTGCCTTTCCTTTTTATCTCACTGCTTTATTGACGTTGGAATGTACAAGCATTTCTGCACTTATTTTAAAAACAAAGATGATCTCTTTTTAAATACTTTACTAACTAATTTAGTGGGTATATGGTATATAATTACCTTGAGCAGTGTATTATATAAAGGAGAACTAAACTTAATTTTTTAATCCTTATGTGAAACTTTCATTTACATCAAATTGCATTCACATACACGCAATAAGTACGGTATATTCTGTAACAAAGAAGACTTACATGTTGTAGCTACTACAACTAACAGGCCATGTAGTCTTTGAAAGCTGCTTGTTCCTCATTCCTGGGAATTGTTCAAGGAACAATACAAATAGTCAGCCAATCTACCAGTTTTGGTTCTTTTGCTTCTGTTCCTAGCAATATATAAAGTTTCTAAATGTACCTCTATTCTTTGCATTGTCTCTGGTAGCTCACCATACAACTACTTCCTTTTTAGAAACACACAGCCCATGAGATTAGCCTTTTTTGTTTGTTTCCATTATGTTCCTAGCAACATCCCCAATGTAATATCAGGTCGGTGTGTTTAACTTTCGGGCCTGCGCCCAATGCAATACAAAAAAAGTTTTTATCTGCCCTACTTAGTAGTGCAAAAATGAAAGTTGTTTAAATTATGGCATTATAGCCGCACTCCTTACCTTCTGGGTTCCCACGATCCAGTAACTCTGCATCGTGAGAACCCAGAGAAAGCAGAGCGCAGAAGGTAAGTATTACATGTCCCTGAAAGTTTCTACAGTTACTGACATTTTACAAAATAGCTCTGTTGTAATAGTGGTATAACACTGCTTTTAGAAAGTAGTGCATGAGGTTGCAGGTTCAATGTTTGCAAAAAACTACACAAAAAATCCCTGTTCTGTGTCTGGGAGAGGTAGAGCTGTAACATGATTGCTTTAGGGTGCAAAGCAGCAGCTTCCTGTGAAGTGTACAGCATAAACTTAGCTGGGTGGCACCCAGCTTAGGGGGAATATGGGAGATGCCCCTAGTACCCACAGGTTAATTTCATAAATCACGCAGCAGCCACAGCAAAGGGTGAGGTGAGAAAGGGCTTGTTATATCTCTGGGAATATGGTCTTTCTATTAGGACAATGTTGTCTGGAGGCTTAAGTTCCTTTTTAATATTTAAAATGACTGTAGTGATTTTATTGGGTAAGTAATGGGTGACGAATATGTTGGTTAGTAATAATAGGGCATATTACTACCAGGGGCACTTTTACTTTTGGCACCCCTGCCAAACTTTTTAAAGCTGCCCACTATATCTTCCTGCGAACTGGAGGGCTGACCTAACAGCGGCTGCTAAACCCTCCAGCCCTCCAGTTCAGCAGACATTGTAAGGACAGCCCTCCAGTTCACCAGACATTGTAAGGACAGCCCTCCAGTTCACAAGACTCTATATAAAGTTCAGGCCTCCTGTTCACCAGACATTGTTAGGCTTTTCCTCCAGTTCAGCAACCACTGTTAGATCAACCCGTCAATTTACTAACCACTCTAAGGTCAGCCCTCTAGTTCACCAGCCAGTGTTGAGACAGCAGTGGCTGCTCCAGTCCAGCAGTCTTTTTTAGGTCAGTTCAGCAACTACTGTTAAAAAAGCCCTCCAGTTCACTTGATCTCAACTCGTAAATTTCACTGCAGAACTAAGCGTCATAGAAAATTTGATTTATTATACAGTAAATAACCAAAAAGTATCTGTATTTTACAGCTGTGTTGTTGTGTTATCTAGGAGGTGGTAATGATCATAGCAGCAATATAAAGGTGCAATCACAAAGTACCATGCAGAATTGCTATTTTTGCACCACAGCCTGCATTTAATAAAAATACATGCTCCACATTAAATATACTGATAACGAGTGGTATTTTACAATGGTGTTGAAGTGCTCTATTTCAATACCACACCTTAATTCATATGCCCCAATGTACCTTGTGCTTATGGTATAATGCTCTAGTTAAATACTATAGAGGTTAACATGTGAATACTGGACATCTTTGTATTAGCTTAATCCAGAAACAGAAGAATAGGAAATGGACATCTTCAGAAGAATCTTAACTGTCATAGGAATGTTCATGTTTAGGCAACATAAAACATCATCAATGACTTTGTAATTATCTATTAACTAATTTCATTTCTTTTGGAAAATTAAAGGGCATCTATAATGAAATTTATACATCACTCCAATCCAGACATAATAAAAGTTTAGTTTGCACACTGTCTGATTTACTGCAGGGCTCCCCACTCCCCTCTGGTCATTCCCCTGTTCATAGTTCGGCTGTAAATTAAACCTGTGAAACAAGCCGCTCATGCGCATTAATCCTCCTACACATGACACATCACTCTAACCTTTTGTAAACAAACAAAAAAAAACTTGGTATGTAAGCCTGTAGAGAGGAAGTTTCTCCGTTGTTCTGAAGATAGTGCTATGTAAGGAATGGGAGGGGGGAAGGGGGGGGGGAGTTTGGAGAGACCGTGTCCTGAATCACTGCAGCCCGGTCTCCCTTTGACAGGCAATAAATTGGTGAAAGCTTGCAGAGGAGGGGGACTTCTCCTTCCCTTTACTTCTGTTTTTAACCCAGTATTTGCCAAGCATTTTTGAGAAGGAAGGAGTCATTGGGAGACTTGCAGTAAATCCTGTGTAAGCCTACACACTATACAGGTATGCTGTTAGGGGATTTGATTGACAGCTCAAGCAGGAGTGGTGTATTGAAATCTTCACTTCTTTTAACTTGTATATCTCAGGACAGAGGTGGAATCTGAAGAAAATACTCTTACAGGTACTCTGGGGATTGGGGGGAATTATAGAACACATAGAAAGAAGGAAAAAATTTAATTTTCCCACTGTAGATGCCTTTTAAGCATGAACCAAACCTTGGCCCATGCTGAAAATCCTGCAAAAAATCTGGAATTGAAATCCTTAGTGTGAATGAGCAATTTACATTTTGGAAATAAGCTAAACTGAAATGGACTGCTCTCCATATAGCTACATAGTTATATTGTTCTTAAAAAAAAATTGCGAATCAGTTATCCTTTTCATGCAAATCAATGCACAATTACCACACAATGTACTTTACCTTGGTCTAAAATTTAAATTTAAAGTAAATCAAAAAAAAACTGAAATTGTACCAGAAAGTTTTCTGCAGAATAGGATTAGATTTGATAGAGGGCCAGGTAGGAATGCACAACCACATTGTTTAAATGCAGAATTTCTACTGCCAAACTGCAAAAAAAAAAAAAGTAGAATCTTGTTTTAACATTTGTAGGCAGATTCTGGTCAAAAATCTGGTGGGGATTTAAGAGAATATTTTGTTATTAACAAATATTTGATGAGTAACAAGAGGGAAACGACGAACAGGAGAAATTTTAGGCTTAAGGTTTTGATTATGGTTGTTTCTTACCAATGCAGGTCCTTACTGGATAATGGAGCAGCTAATACATTAAGTAACTTTCCTGCAGGTATTTGAGGTTCCAGCCAGCTTAAATATTCTGTTGGATCTAGCGAGCGGAAAAAAAATTCAATGTAATTAAAAAGAATATATTTATAAGTGTAGGATCTCTGCATTTTATAAGCCCACATCATTTTGCTGCCCATTCTATTCTGCTCAAGGGCTCAATAAGCATGATTTTATGCTTTCCATTTTTGATTCCATTTTCCATTTGCAGTCAATGCTCTCCTCCTTCCACTTCCTATAAATGTATATATTGAACTTCTGACCCAAGGAACTGATAACATCAGTGATTCCTGTGCTCACATGCCGAGGTGCGCAATTTCATAATTACAATGTTTACTGTTACTTTATACAGAGCCCCTAATTAAATTACAAGAAAATGCTTTGAAGAAAGGGTCAAATCCATAATCCTTAAAAAATATAAAGACAGAGTGAGAAAAAAAAATTCAAGGAATGAAGTGACTTCACACAGTGGAGAGGCACTGTGTATTTATTCAAATACTTTTGTTTATTTTCTGTTACCCATGTATGCTTTTTTAACTAAAGTCTTTGGGTCCTACATGTGTGGTGTGTGGCTTGGCTGGTGTGTAAATTCAAATATATCCCCAATCTAATCTTGTACATGAGTAAAAATACTTAAATATCAAAGCAAGCAAAGTCTTCGTCAATACATTTTCTTTGATGTCGTTGTGCTTTGCAAATATTTAATATAAATATTGATGTGCTGGCAACTTTTAAAGTTTGTTTCTTTGACCGTGTTTGAGTTGAGTATTTTTAGTTTATAATAAATTTCACTTTCTGGTTTACCACCTTTCAGAGTTAATGCTACCTTACTATTAAATCTAACAGATTGTTATTTACAGGGAAGAAGCAAGCAAAAGAAGACATTATAAAACCAAAAAAAAGTAGGACATGGTTTCTTGTTGAGTCTAAAACAGATAATGACTGAAGTGATGTCTTTATTGTATAGTTATAGTTATATTTACATAGATTGCATAAACGCTAGCACATGCTGTGACCACATGCATTGGTTGATGGTAAACATACATTGGTTTACCAATGTGTCCACACATGGGCAGTAGAGATGGCCGAACTTCATAAAGTACGGTCTGTTTTCAAACTTCAGTAAAAGTTCAAATTCAGACCCATTAAAGTGAATGAGGAGTGATAGTTCGAAAAGTCCAGATGATTTACAGCTAAACTAACAATGGTAACTTACTGTAAATGTTTGTGGCACCTGGGAAATGGTCTGGGGAACATGTCACTATCACCAAAACTTGTTTAAACACTTCATAAACACGAGCACGCAATTGTCGGGTTTTGAGCAAGCTACATTCAAGGGTTACCGAAAGATACTTTCGAGGGTTATCGAAAATAGAACCATAAATTCGAAGGTTACCGCAATCGAACGATTAATTCAAGGGTTACCGAAAATGAACAATACTTTCGAGGGTTAGCGAACGATACATTCAAGGGTTAGCAAAAATGATCTATACATTCAAGTGTTGCCTAAAATGAACAATACTTTTGAGGGTTACCGAAAATCGAAGGTTACATTCGAGGGTTAGCGAACGATACATTCGTGGGTTAGCGAAAACAATCTGTACATTGGAGGGTTACGTAAAACTAATGATACTTTTGAGGGTTAGCGAACGATACAGTCTTGGGTTAGCCGAACGGCCCGTAAATTTGGTAATTATCAAATTTATGATAATTATCGAAAATACAGCCGCGAGTCCGGAAAAACAACTAGTTCAAATAGTTCAAGATCATCCAAACTCATAAAGTCTCTCTAATGTGCAGTTGTCATACCCTACATGTACAGTTCTATTATAAATACACATCTGCTGGTTCTGCAGTGGGAGAGTGTTTTATGTTGGTGTTTTTGAACAACTAATCTTATTGCAAAAACACTGGTCCGAAAAACAGTGGTTCGAAACCGTTCATTCATTTTCAGAACTCCGAAAAAATTTAATAGCCGAAAATTCTCAAACAGACGCTTAGAATTCAATGTCAATAGGGGGGAAAAAATCTGGCAAAATAAGGATAAATAAAGCATGGTAACTTACTGAAGATGGCTCAGGCACCTGGGAAATGGTTAGGGCACCCAAACAACCTTCCGCTAACCCTCGAAAGTAAGCTTAAATATGCTGTAACCCCTGAAAGTAGCCTCATATTTTTGGTAACCAACATTAGAAATCTGTGAGTTTCCAGCTTAATACTTATTTCATGCTTTGTGTATATCAAGGAATGAAATATTTTTAGAGTTTATAAATGATGACAATGGGGTTAATATTTTGACAGAATAAATCAAATGTGTGCATTAAAGATTAAGCATACTGAGAAAAAATACAGTATCCCATAAAAGTTCTCTGCACACTAATGCTTGTATATAAATCTTTTATTGAGGGGGGACTAATACACCTAACACAAAAAATGCATAAGAACACAATTTTTTCCCTAACAGATTATTTAGTTGACAAGCTTTCGATGGCTATACTCTCTTTATCAGTTACTGCTCTGACCTGATGAACAGGTTACAACCCTCGAAAGCTTGTCAACTAAATAAACTGTTAGTCCTTAGAAAAAGTCTCATTTATTAATATGGAAAATGATGGATTAGTACGGCACTACAATAATATATATATATATATATATATGGTGTATTGAGCAGCATAACTATCAACATAGATTATGTAGTTAAACAGGAAATATATCTACAGTGCCCCTGTGAGGTCCCTGAGTAAACCACTAACATCTAAGGTAGACTAACATTACTTTCGAGGGTTAGCGAAAACGATCCATACATTGGAGGGTAACCGAAACCGAATGATACTTTCGAGGGTTACCAAAAATTGAAGGCTACATTCAAGGGTTAGCGAACGGTACATTCTAGGGTTAGCGAAAACAATTCTTACCATTTTTTGTACTGCCTGTTCCCTCTCCCCAACCCCCATAAGTTAAAAAAAAGTTGCCCTTTAAGCTTTTTGTTCATTTACATATATGATGTATGTGCTTTGAGGAAAGGAGCACATTACAATTAACTGCACTAGCAAGCGAATATAGCAAATATTAAACAAGCCTAGAATGTGTACCCTTTCCTTTAACTACTTGAGAGGTCGAACAGAGCAGAGGCTGGCACAGAAGACCGACACAGACACCAATTGCGGATTTCCTTGCTTGCAGTTTGCTTCATATTTTTAAAACTGGGCATGGGCGTGTTTCTTTCTCCAAAGACTTGCATGCAGAGAAGGTGTCACACACGATATAACATGCGTGATGACATCACCCATACATACGTGGCCGTTCATTGACTCGCTGCCCATTTCACATTTGACAGAAACCGGTAAGGTTCTGCTGTGTGCCAACTAATGTGCATTGTGTAAATCTAATATGAAAATGCAATGCTGCCTAACATATTTATTTATTTTCCACCCCTAGTGGCTGTGTTGCCCTATGCCATGGTCTAGGTGGCCTAGTGGGAAATCCAACCCTGGTTGCAACAACCTACTCAATTTCTACACTGTGAATCTGAAAGATTTCATTTTATACAGCACTAGAGATGGCCGAACTTCATGAAGTTCGGTTTGTTTCCGAAATTTAGTAAAAGTTCTATAGTTCGGAAACGAACCAATTAATGTCAATGCGAAAAAAATAGTTGGAAAAGTTCTAGTTAATTTCAAATAAAATAGCAATGGTAACTTACTATAAATGGCTATGTCACCTGGTAAATGGTCTGGCGAAACATGTCCATATTGCCAAAACTCGTTTAAACACAACATTCCCCCACGATCAGGCAATTGTCAGGTTTCTGCAGGGTTATCACTAATTTGAGGGTTACCGAAATCGAATGAAACATTTGAGGGTTATCGACAAAACAGAACATTCAAGGGTTATCACCAAAACGCCACATTTGGGGGTTATCACCGAAATGGTACATTATTTGAGGGTTATGCCAGAAATCGAGGGTTAAGCAAATCGAGCGGTAAGCAAATTCTTACATCCACGAGTTCGGAAAACCCGAACTGGTTTCTGGTTACTGAAGTTCTAAAAGTCTGAAATTCCTCATAACTATGAAAGTTCGGATCGAACTGGGGTTCCAGTTCAGTTCTAGTCCATCTCTATACAGCAATGATGAGACATTGTATTACATGGAACTGGAGCATTTGCAGATGTTGATGAGAGTAAACCATGTCTTGTCTTATCTTCTTTATTGACATCTGCTTGAAGGACAAAATATACTTTAGTAACCAACTTGTTTCTGGCTCCTCCCACAGTTATTGTCACAGACAATGCTTTCATGTCTGACATTGTAGAACATATATTAATGAAGGAGAGGGAGGAGCTTGAAAAATGCCAGTTACTGCTAAAAAGCATTCAGTTACTGCATGATTTTATTTCTCCTTTAAGCATCTCATTTCCTAATGTGCATGAATCTGTTTGGAATTTCTTTTAGATGTGTGGTTTTTAATAGTATTGTAAAGTATACATCCATCCAGTCCAACCTACTCATCAATACTCACATTTCCTGCATGTTTATCCAGAGGAAGGCAAAAGAAAACCCAAAACACCAGAATTATGAAGGGGGAAAAAAATCCTTCCTGGGTGGCAATTGGAAATTTCCCTGGATCAACTCCAACTTTATGTATCAATATCATTAATGTGCAACATTCCTCGTTTTCAGAAACTCATTATTTAATTAATACAAAATCCCCTATTAACAATAATTTGTGGTGGTTTATGTTTTGTTTTTGCTTTAAATTTTTTTATTGCTGTATCTAGTTTATGCCTAATTATGGTTTCTGTATATGGGATGTTTGAATCTCAGGCACCATTTTACAGAAAAGATTAAGAAGGAGGCAGATACAGCAGCTGAGTTTTAATACTAATTTAATTTCCCAACCAACAAGGTGGGTTTAAGAGCCTGTTTGGGATCCCAAATTATCCACAATACAGTCATTTTGTAGAGTCTCAGCAAATCCACAAAACCAACATTTAAAAGGTTAAGAACCTGTTACATCAGTGTTATGTACAGTGGTACATACATAAAGTTTACCATGTATCTTTAATCCTAAAAGTAATATGACTATAACTATAACTGGCTACCTTGTGTTTGTTTCCCACTCCCCTTATGCTAAGCTGCATGTAACAGTTGAACTCAGAGTCCCCACCAGCCAGTGTCTCCCAGCCAATCATCAGAGATAGCAGTGAATATTATTAGCAGATTTTCCTGCTCAAACAGAGTGGGGGAAGGTGTTAACCCTTTTCATATGTATTTAGGAAGCAACTTGTTAACCCTTTATATTTGTGAGCATTTCTGCAAGACTGTGTCTTTGTATGTGTTTATTTCTGCACTCTACCATTTATAAAAGTGTGTGTATTGCTAAAATGTATATTTAGGACACGGCCACACACCTGAATCGAACATGTTTGTGCTCGCAATTTGTCCATTGTTATTATGAAAATGCATGCGATTGCACAAAAACACATGTGTTACCAAATTGCTGGCACATGCGTGAATCGCAACACACCCGAAATCCCAAGATTTTGGTGCATTGCTGCAATTTTAATACAATTGGAAAATTGCAATTGCCTGAAAAATGCGCTTGTGTGACCTAGCCCTTAGAAGTGTAATACAAGCTGCATTGATTTCTGTTTAGCCATACAGCATGTATTTAATGCACTGGAACTTAGCAATTTCCTGAGGCTGTGGCTCCACTTAAGTGCAAGGGAGGATGCACGGTCGCAATAATGCGTGCATGGGCGCTGCGCTTCCACAATTGGAGCCTAGCAGAGAGCATGCAATACAGACAAAAAAATGGTGATCGCATGCACTCTTATAGCACACGGAAACGCATTGCATGTAGTGGGGCTGGTCCCATAGGCTATTACATGCCTGCACTCCCACTATCACAATCAAATTGCAAACCGCAATCCAAAACGTGCTAGTGGGAGCTAGCCCTAAGTGTTTGAGTCTTGAAGGAAAAGGTGGCAACCCTAGTAGAATTGAACTGACCACTTTGCAAGGTACACTTATAAAAACAAAACAGCTCAGAGCTGCAGGCGCAGCATATTGACATGAACATGGTCTTAGCACAGCTCTGTGCAATGCATTTTAAAGGGGAATGTTGGAGCCTGGAAGTAGTTTTGGAAGTAGTGTAAAGGCAAAGAACAACCTTTTGTTGAGTACATATTATCAGGCCTTTTTATAAAAGTTCTTATGCTACAATCTGATTGGTTTTGGAAAAATTTGCACAATTTTTAACGATAAGAAGACCAAACAGCAACTGCATCAACGTATGGCCCAGCACAGAAGAGCCAATTCCTAAGGTCAGGACTCATCTTAAGGATAAAGGACATACCTTTGAAGATTGTAATGTTAACATATTGGCAAAGGAACGTGGCTGGTTCAAGAGAGGTGTTAAGGAGGCCATTTATGTGAAAATAAAGAAACCAAGCCTAAATAGAGGTGGGGGGTTTCGACACCAACTGTCTGCCATATACAATGCTGTTTTGACACCTTACTCTGGGCGTTCCTATAACACCTCTTAGCCACTATTCAATCACGCCCTTAACACTTGGCTGTGATATGCTAATTGGGATTTTCCAGGGTACATAATTGCCATAGATTCTTGTACAAATTCTGAATTGAGAAAGCCAGTCGGATGACTAGCGAAACGTCTTCAAGAACTAAACTTCAAGTCCAGTTGATCTAATTGGATACAACAGATATGTAATATGTAATTTAATACGTACACACAATAGAGCATGGTGCAGTGCTGCAGGTGGAGGATAATATAATGACCATGATCTTAGCAAAGCTCTGTGCAATACATTTCTTAGCTTGTTTTTATACAGACCGCTGAATCAAACACACACTCTTCCTAAACATGGCACAGAGCTGGTGCACAGAGCAGGTTCACTTCACTATCCTCCCCCTACAGTTCTGCACCATGTGGTTCCTATAAAAACACACTCTTCCTACCCTCCAACATTCCCCTTTAAGAAGCTACACTTTCCACTAATATGATCACTATCGTAAATCTTGTAAATGTACGATAATCAACGTAAATCTATGACAGCCCATAGAATATCATTACGGTAGTTTATTACCACATGTTATGGTATACTACTACCATTGTTGTACTCGCGGTATCACAAGTTTTTAAATATGGTATGGCCCTCCAACACTTAAACAATTCATTGCAGGTGAAACATACAAAGACACAGGTCTGGAACTGTGAATAGTGCAGGTTTATTGCGAAACATTTAGCACACATGTTTGCAATAAACTTGCATTATTTACAGCTACAGACCTGTGTCTTTGTATGTTTCACCTGCAATTTATTGTTTATATATCAGATTTGGTGGAGTGAAAGCCGTAGGTGAGCCATACATTATTTCAGATCTGGGGACACTAGATACCCAGACCAATATACATCACACTATAACACTATTACTAGGAAAGTGTTATTCAGCTGCACCACTAATTTGAATATTGATGATGTAATACATTCCTACATCATAGGGGTTAAGAGGTGGGAGTGGAAAACACACAGGTGCTGAAAATGTAATCAAGGCAAAAGTACTGGCAGGCAAGGGAAAATGTCAGCTTCAAACAGAACCTAAAATGAGCTCATAGAGGTAAAGAAAAGGCCCTGAGTGGGATCTTCCATGCTGAGAAGAGTGTTGAGGTAAGTACTTTCTAACTAAAACTTTGATTTTTGGGGTTTCGTTCTCCTTTAAGTTTAATTAACTATACATATGGCAGTTTGCAATGGGCAGACTTTTTATAAGACACAATTTGAGGTCAGTGTTTTCAGGGCAAAACGTTTCCCAGAATGCCTTTTATGTTAGCATAGCTATTGTATTTTTCTAGAATGCATTAGACCTATACTTGGGTAGCTCTTTATATTATTACCGCATTTATTCGCAAACCACATCACTAGGTGAACTAGCTCTTTTATCTTCCATGCCAACCTACCCTTTATAAAACCTTTTCCAAGTTTTAAAACAATAACCCAAGCCACAGCCGTTCTTACATGTACAATAAATACCATACGGCCTTTTAATTAATTGCTGTGACAAGAAAATGAATGTTTTCTTAAGCTACATATTTTCACGCTTTTGCTGTCTGTCTGTCACTATTACCTCCTTTTAAATGGTTCTTTCATGGAGTCATGTTATGCTTTCTGAACGTGAGCGCATTCGGTTTGTATGCCTTTGTTCACAAGTTCTTTGAGAAACATTACATAAGCCATAAAAAGAGTGTTAATCATAATACAAAGAACAGCTTTCCACAGTTCTAGTAAGTTTCTTAGTCTGACTCAATGGAAAAAATGAAAGGAGTAATCCTCTATATGGTAACCAATGGGGATGTTTTTCATTGTCATTCTTAAGATAAATACATAAATCAGCAAGTCCATAGCAGCTGGGCATATAAACATACATACACAAAACATTTGGCAATACTAAAATATGTAGGATGCCAAATAGACAAGGCAGATAAAAATATGGCTCTGACAGCAAAAAAATATCTAGTTGAGTACGTTTTGGCACAAATTGTAAAGTAAAATAAGGCAACCATGAATTACGATTGTTTTATGTTGAATGAAGGCAAAATGTGAAAATCTGATAACTCCACACTGCTGCGCTTTTTTTGCGTTTGCGTTTTTTCATATCATTGAAAACGCGCCAACGCGCCCAAAACGTGCGTTTTCGGGTGCGTTGCAATTGAGATTTGCATTCCGCATTTTAAATCTCAAACGCATGCGTTTTTCAATACTTAATGCAAAAACGCATGCGCAAACGCAACAAAATCGCACATGAAATCGCTTTAGATTCCGTGTGCGATTGCGTTTGCATTGCTGTGTGACCATGCCCTACGGATATGATTTAAATATATTTTCTCTTCTACCCCAGGCCAATATTTTGCATGTCTTATCGGTTCTTTCCCTGGTTATGATTTAAAGGGGAACTAAAGTCTCCAGACAACATTGCCCCAATAGAAAGAGCGAATCCACAAAGATACAAAAAGCTATATCACCTCTCCCTTTGCTGTGGATGCTGGGTGATTTATGAAAATAACCAGTGGGTAAAAGGGGTCAACTCCCATAATTCACCTTATCTGGGAACACCCAGCTAAGTGTATGCAGTACACTTCACAGGAAGCTACAGCCTTGCTTCCAGCAAGCTTACAGCCAATCAAGTTACATTGAACCAATTGTCTGTTTGTTTCCAAAACCACTACTGCAGATGTGATAGATGCAAGTACATTTCAGTAAATGTCAGTAAAATCAGTTCATTATTTTTTTGAATTGCTCCAGGAAGGCTGTCAGCAATTCCTGCTGGTTGGTAAACATAGAAATAATTCCAATAGAGTACACTCAAGCACACCCCCTTTGGCACGGCCTTCGATTAATTGGTGCAATCCTCCCAGCCCTCCACATTAAGGGCCACAGCAATACAGCAATGCAAATAAGTTGGGGGAGCACACTACTTCATTTTCAGTGGTTTATTGAGCAAAAAACATACAACGTTTCGGGGGATATGGCTTCCCCGGATTACACTACACTACATGATGGGGCCAGTAGTTGGGGGGATTATAGTTTTGGGGGTGGACATGCCCTTTAAAGACCTTATTAGGTAATACGCCATTCTAATCTAAAGATTTGTGCTGTAAATCTAAAAGAAATTATCCATTGTTGTCTTGGGCATTTAATTGAGGTCAGGGGAAGTATAACCGCATTACTGGGTCTATAACCCCACCAGAATGAATACAATATTATCATGCAGTGATTTGCGTTTTGAAAGTACATAGCCTTTCACTTTACTAAGGTTTATGTATCAAGACATAATAAATCACCTGATTCTTAAATGATGTACTTCTAACCTCTGGAATTAAACTACACACAGAAGATTCCATGGTGTCCTTATTTAACAAAAATATATGCAAAAGTGAGTGAGTTTAGTACACCTTTACAATTCCCATAGGAATTAAGAGGGTATGTAGCAGCCAGGTGATATTTTGTCAGTTTGCTGGTCTGGAGAATTCAGTTGTGTGTTAACACAGTGCCAAGGAGGAAAAACAATGATCTTAGAGCAGCAATAGTAATCTTGGAAGGGATATAAGGCCATTTATAAACAATATAAAGTCCATCATTCTACAGTGTAAGTTTCTTTGCTAGAATAAATACCAGCAAATTCACCTCAAGGTCAGAACATGCAGCAAAATTCTAAGCTTATCTGCAGGCCTCGGTTAGCAGATTAATTTTAAAGTTCATGGTAGTACTATGATAAAAAATAGTAAACATGCATGGTTTGCTTGGGGGGGTTGTCAGGGAAGAAAATTGCTCTATTTGAAAACACATAAAACGCCGATAGAACCCCTCTTTACTGCAACATGAGGAAGTCTCTTTACACTAGCACTTTATGACTTTTAGAGTGTACCTCCATGACTATCTACACTACCATATCTTCTAGTGTGCAATATATTACTAAGATACTATGATAGGATAGCAGCAAGCTACAGTATGATGTGTAATTTTTAAATGTTTTATCTATTGTAATTACCCTCTATTTTACAATAAAGGTTTTTTAGATACTTAGGAGTGTGCCTGAGTGATCATTTTTCTATGTTTTTATATGGAAGATACTCGTAGCACAGATTAGGTGTAGTTGAATCTGAACAAACCACAAGAGTTTTTATCAATGTCCTTTGAATAGATAAGAGCAAAGTAGAGATGTTCAGTATATCTGTTGTATTCAATTAGATCAACTGGACTTGAAGTTTAGTTCTTGAAGACGTTTCGCTAGTCATCCTACTGGCTTTCTCAATTCAGAATGACTTGTACAAGAATCTGTGGCAATTATGTACCCTGGAAAATCCCAATTAGCATATCACAGCCAGGTGTGGTGTTAAGGGCGTGATTAGATAGTGGCTAAGAGGTGTTATAGGAACGCCCAGATTAAGGTGTCAAAACAGCATTGTACATGGCAGACAGATGGTGTCGAACCCCCCCACCTCTATTTAGGCTTGGTTTCTATTTTCACATAAATGGCCTCCTTAACACCTCTCTTGAACCAGTCCGTTCCTTTGCCAGTATGTAACATTACAATCTTCAAGGTATGCCTTTATCCTTAAGATGCAGGTACACAGGCTGAGTCCTGACCCGAGGAATTGGCTCTTCTGTGCTGCCATACGTTGATGCGGTGTTGTTTGGTCTCCCCCACATAAAATCAGAGCATTCTTCACTGCACTGCGTATATATGATGTAGCTTTTCTTGTGTTTCGGTATTGGGTCTTTCGGATGTACCAATTGCTCGGTTTAAAGCAGACAGGGATACGGTGTTTTTTTAAAACTCTTCTTAATTAGCAGGCGTCTCCGAGAAATTAAGAAGAGTTTTCAAAAAACACCGTATCCCTGTCTGCTTTAAACCGAGCAACACGCTGAGGCAGCAATTGGTACATCCGAAAGACCCAATACGGAAACACAAGAAAAGCGACATCATATACGCAGTGGCAGTGAAGAATGCTCTGATTTGTATGTGGGGGAGACCAAACAACAACTGCATCAACGTATGGCCCAGCACAGAAGAGTCAATTCCTCGGGTCAGGACTCAGCCGTGTACCTGCATCTTAAGGATAAAGGACATACCTTTGAAGATTGTAATGTTAACATACTGGCAAAAAAAAAAAAAAAATGGCAGAGAGGTGTTAAGGAGGCCATTTATGTGAAAATAAAGAAACCAAGCCTAAATAGAGGTGGGGGGGTTCGACACCATCTGTCTGCCATGTACAATGCTGTTTTGACACCTTACTCTGGGCGTTCCTATAACACCTCTTAGCCATTATCTAATCACGCCCTTAACACCACACCTGGCTGTGATATGCTAATTGGGATTTTCCAGGTTACATAATTGCCACAGATTCTTGTACAAGTCATTCTGAATTGAGAAAGCCAGTCGGATGACTAGCGAAACGTCTTCAAGAACTAAACTTCAAGTCCAGTTGATCTAATTGAATACAACAGATATACCATGACCTGGATGAATGAGAACCTTCATAAGCATAGAGATGTTCAGGTATAATGAACTGTGCCATGTATGTCATAAACCTACCACAGCATTCCAATACGTCAACCAATAAGTCAATGGCATAAATACAACAGATATACCATGACCTGGATGAATGAGAACCTTCACAACCGTCTGATTGCTGATAAATTTCTTTTTTCTTTTTTTTTTTTTGCTTTAGACATAGTTTTGTATTTAGGAAAGTTATTTTGATCATAAAACCGTGTTCTCACATTAACTTAATATGCATAGACTGTAATGGTGATGATTATTATTGTAATGTAAAACCTGCCCTGCAGTCTTTAGAATATGCACAGTCTTAGCTTTCTGTTGAACAGCAGTTAATTATGACTATTGTTTTGTAATATGAATTTTACACAAGTCAATTTATTTTAAACATGATATGATTTTGAATTAGAGACATTTTATTCTCAAAGGCTTATAGGGTGTAAGCGAAATGGCCTGAAAGTCTTCTTTTTTTTTTTTACCCTTTTTAAAGGGCATGTCCACCCCCAAAACTAAAATTTAACCCCTTACTGGCCACATCAAGTAGTTTAAAACAATCCTACCTTACATTCCTCTGCTCAAAAATAGTTCCCCTGCTGTGCCCCTCCAAAGTCCGGAAAACTGCTGTGTAGGAGCAGTGTGTGACTCATCGGCTGTGCCTGACCTTCCTCAACCTCATCAAGGTTGAGGCATGCTCAGTGCAGCCCTCCCTGGCCTCTCAGCCAATCACGGACGCGGCTGCGGTCCCGCCCCTGCTTCAATTCCATGCAGCAGAGGGCCCTTGAACACTGCAGTGGAGGAGAGAGGGCAGGTAAGTAAGAATCGGGGGACTTTCTAACAATTATATTAATGCGGTTGGGGCTGGGGGAGCATGCCCTACCACATATCAAAAGTTAAATTTCGGGGTGGACATGCCCTTTAATATGATAAGAAGAATGAGTTTTGTGAAATAGAATGGAAAAGAAAGTTGCTGTCTTCTGCACAAATCCTGCAGGGTCTGTTCAGCACAGATTTTTAGTTTGGCCGTTGAAGTGCTAGCGCTTTTTCTTTCATTCTGGGCTGACCCATTAAAAACATCTTTCTGGAAAGAACCTATTTTTTTTTTTGCTTCTCTTTGAATGGAATATAAATTAAAATCCTGCATTTTAATATATGCTTATAAGCAAAATTTCCATTTGGTACCTGTGTTAATTATTCTGAAAAATAAGCAAGTTGTGAAGAACCCCCCCCTCAAACTAATAAACCACGGGCCAAAGCAAATTATCCCTCCTAATATCTGCTGGTACAGGACTGACCGATCCTAAACTCTTATGCAAGCTTAATGTACTCTAAGAGCTCATGCAGCTTGCATTGCTGATGTTAGGTTTGGGGATCCCTTAAAGTAAATATCATTGATGTTGGGGGGATGGACTTGCCATTTATTTCATTGGGCACACAGGTTGACAACATCCAACATTCACATTGACAAACCAACCAATCTGTAAAATGATCTGTAATCCTGATGTAGACGGGATTTTATAACCGTAGCACCGTTGTTTTGGCCTGACCAATACCCACATCCCATTAAAGACTACACCGTCAGCTGTGATCTATTTACATTTCCAATCATTTTAGTCAACCAAACTTACCTATAAAGTGGTCTATAATTATTGGTCTGCAAGTAACCAAGTAGAAGATCAGGCAAGGTGATTGTGTTTAGTGGACCTTAGCTGCTTACTAACTCTGGCTAGAATAATAGACTAGGGGCATACTTTTAGCTCATTCTTTTATTGCCAGACATCGCAACAACAATTTTAATTTAAAACTATGAATTTAGACTAAAAACGCTAAAAATGTAAGGAATATATCACTGCAATAGTGAACTATACCTTTAAAGGGCATGTCCACCCTTAATAAGAACTTTTGACATATAATAGAATACAGTCCCCCAGCCCCAACCACTATAAAAATAATTTAAGAAAGTGCCCAGATGTTTACTTACCTTCCCTCTCTCCTCCGACGCCCGGCCCGGCCTTTTGTTCGCTAGACACTGCAAGCAGGGGGCGGGACCGGCAGCCGCGTCCGTGATTGGCTGAGAGGCAGCCAAACACGGACGCGGCTGCCGGCTTCTCAGAAGTGCCGGGTGGAGCGAGGGAGGTAAAGTACAGTTCTTGAGACTTTCTTAAAATACTTTTCTTGCGGTTGGGGCTGGGGGAACATATCTATAAATGGGCAAGGGGTTTTATGGTATGGGAAGGGATAGCAAAACGGGAGGGGAGAAGGGCTGCAGTACGCATGCCAAACTTCTCCCGGGGGCCAGGTAGGAGGCAGAGTCCTATATGGACTCTGCTATCCTCCTGGTGGGCAGTTTTTGGGACTTTGGGGGGGACTACAGGAGAACCTTATGGAGCTGGGATGTGAGGTAAGGATTTTACTACACTATAGGTGGGGCCATTAGTGGGGGATTATAGTTTTGGGGGTGGACATGCCCTTTAATATATTGAAATGTCAGTGCTGCTACAGTGGATCTCGTGAAAGGTACGTTTGTTCTATCTTCGTTCCTGGCTCCACTTGCATTGATTGAAGAATGGAAGGTAAGGCAGAGCTGCTTAATCTCCCAGTCTTTAATCAATGCATTAAAGGAATAGTTCACTTTTGCAGTGAACTATTCCTTTAAGTTGAAAAAATATGTATATAAGTATATAACTGGCAGGGTTAATTATGTTACATACAGTAGCAGGGAGCGTTCCTTAAAAGTCAACTTAATAGGTGTTAAACCCTCAGGAGGTATTTCTGTATATATGTGAAATAGTCTTAACAACTACTGGAGACTTATTTGTTATTTTGTGTATAGGGAATAGTAATAGTAATACAATAACACTTTCAAGCATGTAAAAATATTTAAAATTTTCAGGCTAGAAAAGTCCCCAAAAATGTATCAATGCGCCAAAATTTGATTTCTCTGGTGTATTTTTAAAAAGGCAAAGGTAACACACCACATCTAATTTTGCTTGTGAAGGTTAGAATTCATCCAGGTCATGGTATGTCTGTTGTATTCCGTTAGATCAACAAGTTTAGTCCTTAAAGACGTTTTACTAGCCATCTTACTGGCTTTCTTAATTCAGAATGACTTGTACAAGAATCTGTTGGCAATTAAGTACCCTGGAAAGTCCTAATTAGCATATAACAGCCAGGTTTTAAGGACCTTCTGAATGCAAGGTGTGATTGCATTGTGGCTAAGAGGCGTTATTGAAACTGCCCAGGGTAAGGTGTCAAAACAGCGTTGTACATGGCAGACACTTGGTGTCGACCCCCCCATCTCTAATTATCAGTAGAGATGTCCGAACTTCGCAAAATCCGGTCCGCTTGAGAATCCGCAAATTTTTGAAAATCTGCGAGCCATTAAAATGAAAAATATCCTCGAAATTACGAGATTTTTTGTATTTTCGAAAATACGAGTAATCCTCGTAATTTTGAAAATTTTCAAAAATACGAGAAATCCGCGGTTCGGAAGGTGGAAAATCCGGAAAAATCCGCCTTTCGCAAACGGGATAAATCCGCGACGGATCCAGGTTCGGATCTGCGAACCGGCCATCCCTAATTATCAGTATAGTTTGTAGACTTTGTGTATGAGAAAAGTCCTCCAAAATGCATCTTGGACTTGGCAAAATTATTTTGGTAATTTTTTTGTGGTGAAATGCGTAAATACTTTGCTGACTATCTTGTATTTATTGGATATGTCCATCCCCCAAACAAACTTTTAAATCCAGCCTAATTTGCCCCCCCTCCCAAACCCCAGGTTCTTTATATTATTACCTTCAACCAACGCTCCCACGATGACTGTGAGTCATAGCTGACTACCATCACTGATCAAGCAGTTACGATCAAGCTCAGCTCTTGAGCTTGCTCGCGACAGGAGCAGAGGGACTTCCGGCTAGTAAGTTGTAATTCCTCATTGTGGGAGTTTCGGGTGATGTAAAGTAGAATATAAGTTGTTGGAGCCTCTCGGCAAACCGCAACCACTCCGGAATTGAAAAAATCCTAAATGCATTTTTTGTGATAACACTACATGTTTCATCTACCCCCGTAGTGGATCCCAATGGGATCCAGCTGTACTTAATATCCTTATAATTGGCATGCCTATTATAACCTCAAACTAAGGACGCTTCAAACAAAACCTCAGCCTCACCCCCCCCTCCTCCTCCTGCCCACTTATGGCAACAATTATTCAAGCAGTTCCCTTGTGCTACCGCAGCTCCCTCCATTATCTCCAGCATGACGAGTAAATAAAAGCCACAGGATGAGCAAAAGTGGGGAAACTGCAGAACCGGATGGTGTCTATGAGCAGGAAAGAAAGTCACAAAGTGGGTGAACCTGTAGTTCCTATTCCGGCTCAGCTCCCCTCCATTCAAATCTCTCAAATCAGTCCAGCAGGGCTAAGTCTTGGAGCCACATTAACAGTCCTATGCGGGGGGTTGTGTCACTCTGCCTGATGCCTTGTGCTATTATATGGTCACAGAACTCCTCTGGGACTTATAGTATCCTTATAATTTACAGTACAGGGTGCATTATCCACTATATAATGTTTTATTTGACATACCCTTTAAAGATCGCAGCTCAGGTCTGCATTACATCGGGAATCACATAAATGTATCATCAGATGTAAGTTTTTTTTTTTTAAATAATTAAATTTAATGTACACTATTAAAGGACAATTATACTAATTTTCCCGATCCATTCCTGCAAAGTATCCAGGGTGAGGACCTAAAACGCCCTAAAAAAGTCCTCACCTCTGAATACAAAAGTCCTGCACCAGTTACTGTAATCTCCCTCGTCGCTCTGGTTGGATCCTCCCCACTGGTTGCCTCGCGACCTGTGACTCAAAGGAGGATCAGACCGCAGCGCCAAGGGAGATTACAAGTAGTGCAGGACTTTTGTAAAGTACCCAGAGGTGAGGACATAGCATTTTAGGTCCTCATCTGGGTACTTTGCAGGAATGGGAGGAAAGGAATGAGGGGGAGGTGAGGATAATTGTCCTTTTACTTTTGGAGTAAGAGGCAGCAATCCAGCACCCAGAATGTCCTACATTTTCCAAATTGTAATATTTAATTAGTTACGTACCCTTTTTATGCAGCTGTAGCCACGTGTTTAAAATGTGTGGCTACACACAGTCACAAACATTCTTCCTTTTTCAGTTAATAAGAAAAAGGATAGGTTGACTTTTTGAGTGAACCAATCCTTTAAAAGTCCAGCCAAGGAAATGAACAGCAGTATATCATAGGTGGAATCTATGAAAAACTGTTGGATCTGAAATCAGGTGTTCTTGGTATTTTAAACAGATTAGCAAAAAAAAAAAATGTTTCTGAATTAATAATGTAGTAATGGCTTTAAAATGTCAGAGATAAGTTTTTGGGGCTTTGTCTTTGGGTTCTTGCCAATAATTCTAAACTAAATGCTAATGATTTGCCAGTAGAGATTCTGTGTGAGATTCTTTTACTAGTTTTATTCATTGAAACACTCCTTTCCAGCCTTGTTGATGACCTTTTCACATTAAAGAAAATAGATCTATTCACAGCTTTAACTATTGATTCATATATACAGTATATCTTCATCATTATCCAACAATCCTTTACCCTGGTTTTCTTTCCTTTGTGCCAGAATACTATTGGTTTCTCATTTTAACTCTTTATGTTTTTATGATGGCTGATTTTTAAAGACCCATCCATCGCTCTGCTAGATATGTGAACATGTTGACCGTTATAAATTGCGAACTTATGGATTTTTTGCTATGACTCATTTCTGCACTGTAGAATTAGGTTTATGTTCTTCTTCGCTCCCTACTCCCGTTCCACTTGCAAATTCACAGGTTTTCATTAAAATTCAAAAATGAAGGTATAAATAGCAATGGTAACTTACTGTAAATGGATCAGTGACCTAAGAAATGGTCTGGGGAATATATCAATGCCCAAAATCTTTAAAAAAATAAAAAAAAACAACAACAACACTGTCCAGTAACAGAAACTTCATGCGCTTAATGTTTTGGCATTCCGCATAGTGTTTTGAATTTTTTTTTACATTTTCAGAAGTTTCAAATTTACAAAGTCACAAGTTTTAGAAATTTACAAAAATGGTTCCACGGTTTGGAAAATCAAGTCGTAAGTCCGGGGAATACGTGAAATCCGCTTCATAACCGGGTTCAGATTTGGATCCATTTTTAGTATAGCGAGCAGATACTGACCGAATTTCCCATCCGGAATGACCAACAGTGATGCATATTGAGTCATTATTTCTCATTTTTGGCCCCCACACCTTTCCACTATTCGGTAAATCCTGTTGAATCTTATGGGATTTGTCAGGTTTTGCCAATATATATGGCTACTTTAATCTACCATAATCCCCTTTCTTACTTTGAGCGAAAAGAGTGGGGTTATTGAATTGCTACGGTTTTTTGTGTCTCCAGTGTTGCTCTCTTTTGAAATTATTCTTCTGCCACTTCACCAACAGAAATTAGTCTTGTCTGTACCAGTCTCTGGAAAGTTACTCTTTACTGCCTGAGCCTGTCCCTACTTTACTATTGCTTGTCTTGTGAAGAAGAACAAGACCAGGTTAGCAGGCAGAGATGTGTTCCTTCAGGAAGACTACAGCATAGGAACACAAATGGTTTTAGCAAATCATTGCACTGGGGATACTCAAAGTAAGTGTGCCTGAGGGGGGATGGCGGTTAGTATTCTAAACTTATTTAAAAAATACTGAAAACCTGCATAAATGCCTTTTAACCAGAAGGTTGGAAAATAACCGGGTCGTATATTCTGTATTAAGAGAGACTGTAAAACTATTTTTTAAAAATTGATGGAAAATCTAGGAAATTTAATTGTATTTATCTCCCTTCTCACTCCTCACTTTATTTATCTTTTCCTGGCCCTTATTGTTTATTTATATTTTTTCTTAATTAAATCTAGTTATTTGTGGATGTGGAGCAATGATTATGTGATTTAGATAATATTTGGCTGCATATAGTGTTCCCATCTGCTGAAACAAGGAGGGTCACAATACATTGAGATCAATAACGATCAACCTTTAAATGTATCCAAAGTTTCCTTGCAATTCTTTATCCAGCAGATGGTTAACAAGTCTAGTTCTTGCTTCATCAGATACAGAACAGCAAGGATCTAAAGCTGCCTCTAAGCATTAGCTAGAAATGGAGCTGCATTGCCTGATCAGCAGATGTGCTTACCAACTGATTTTCCAATTTCTGCAGCTAATCTCTCAAGCAGGTCTTGCTGCAAAATAATTCAAATTTTCCTTAAGAGCAGGAACTCTGTTGGAAGCTTGGCAGTGTATTAATAGAGACTGCAGCCTTTTGCTGTGTCAACACAACCTCTTAAAATTCCGAAGCATTCTTATTTTAATAGGGGTCATCAATGACTGTTCATAAGGGAATGGATAGAAAACATCTAAACATTAGTGTTGCAATTAAATTGCTACTCAACAGAATAATCAATAATTCAGTGAGCACATTTGAAAGTCAGAAAATATCTGGAATATATAAAGAATGTGGCAATTATGGGATGCTCAATGTAAAAAAAAGGTCTTGATACCCTTGATCTGCATTTAAAAGTTGTTAAAAATATTAACTTTCAGGCTGTTTTTTCATCCAAACGTTATAATTTTTTTACAAGTGATTTGTCATGAAATATTAAAAAACATTTATATGTAAGCATATTACCTACCTCCCAATATCATTTCTATGAGGAGTGGCAGCAGAAAGAAAACTGCTTCTGCCAGGCTTCCTAAGTGCTTCAGTACTATCTTTAAAATAGGAAAGCCTAGGGCAGATGAAAACTCTGTGCTGTAGCTCCTCAGGGAAACAATACGAGGAGGTGGTAATAATCCTACCTCCCTAGCCCAGGTCCTTTTTGATTTCTAAAAAGTTATTATTTACAGTATAGTTGTCCTTTAACCAGCCTAAAAACACTGTTCTTTTCTTTTGGTTGTTAGAAGATGGTTATTAAAGGCGATTTGTTTTCTGTTTTCTCACAGGCGGTATTTTTTCTAGTTTAAGAGCACACTGATGCACTCAACCTGCAAAATAACCTTTGTGAAAAGTAAATAGAATATGACAACTATAGTGGATGTGGTTTATCTCTTGCATATTTTCACTATAGCAAAACACCTTTTTTAGAGAAAGAAATATAACACACAGTTTTTGAGAGAGAGATGGACCAGTACAGTAGTTACCATCAAATAGTATCCAGCAATTGTGAATTAAAATAGAACAAAAGCCTAAGAATAAATGTAGTTTAGGTTATTCCCTTTTAGATGGGAATTGGGCTAACACAGATAGAACATTTAACTACCTAGATTGCTGACATCCTTAACATCCAGTTTCCCAACATTATTCTCTTCTGAGGGTGCCCTCTAACTGTGAAAGAGAGAAATAGGGAGAATCCCTCTGGGTTTGAATAAAGTCATGGCCAGACTTATTTACTTGATGCAATCGCTACCTAGTAGTTTTGGTCATATAAGGGAAAAGATCAAATAAAATAATAAGTTGATATCCGTTTAAAATACTAATAAAAGACATATTAAAAGGATACAAACAAATGTTAACTTACACCCTGTTATGTTGATTCTAATGGTAACTCACCACCACATCTGGTTGAAATGAGTTTGTGCTTTATTAGGAATTAAAACAAAAAATGTACATAAGAAAGTGCAAACAATACTCATACATTCAAGTTTGGCATGTATAAACTGCAAAAATGCTTATGTAAATAACAATCTATTAAACTTTACACGTTTCACTGCTGTAATTTGATGCAGCTTCCTCAGGAGAATAATAAAAGCAAGTATTCAGAATTTTTATTTTCCCAAAATCGCAACCTTGGAAGCAAATAACTTTAAATTAAAACAAAATGGGAGGTAGGAAAATTTACTGATACCTAACTCCCAATAGAATTATTAAACAGCAGGGAGATGCTTTTCCTTAAAGAGGTTCTTTAAAAGAATTGTACACTGAAAAAAATGGCTTTGCCTCATTTTAGTCTGTAAATAAATACATGTTTTAATTCAGTACCGGTTTTGTTCAAGCTCAGACCTCCAGTCTCTCAGCCCCCTGCCAGACTATCTTACTCTGTGAGGGAAAGCATGCTCAATAATGCATATAAGACAGCTTTGGGAGAGGGAATTTCCCACCATGTAGTTCACCTGCCAACTTTCATTAATCTAGCTACAGCAAAACTATCCATAACAGAAGAGCAGGTGAAACTGTGGAACGGTCTTCCAGCAGATGTGGTAATGGCAAGTTCATTAAATAGCTTTAAAAAAGACCTGGATAAGTTAAACGAAATAATATTTAGAATTACTGGTATTACCGGTAATACATACAGATCTGGTTGATCCAGGGATACTTTCTGATTGCCATTTGGAGTCAGGAAGGAATTTTCCCCCTTTTTTGCTGTTTTTTTTTTCATCTTCCTCTGGATCAACTGTTAAGTAGGGTTAAAAAAATAAATAAGAGGGTGAATAGGTTGGACTTGATGTCTTTATTCAACCTCAATTACTATGTTACTATGGGCCTCATTTACCCAGAGCTGTAAATTGCTCCGGGCAAATATGGCTTTTGGTATTTAATATTGGATTTGTACCTGGTGGTAAATCCCAAAAGGGATTTTACCCCAGCACCAATTTAAGACTTTTAGCTGATCTTAAATTGTGCAGTTAAAAGTGGTGCAAATCCTTTATTAAATAGATTGTGCCAGTTGCACAGGTCTTTTGTGAAACTGGTGCAGCCAGTGCAATTATGGAGTTAAACTTGCGCTAACCTATTCAATATTGGTTAGCATGAGTTTAACCCCTATTATTAGCGCAGCACATGTGGGTAAATCAGGCCTTATGTATGTTACATGTCCTTTAAAGGGTATGTCCACCCTTAATTAACATTTTTAGTATATAATGGTAAATGTGCCCCCAGCCCCAACCGCTATAATAATTTTCTTAGAAAGTCCCCAGATAGTTACTTACCATGCCTCGCTCCCTCGCCGCACTCCCCAGCCCTCTGCTTGCACGGAAATGCAAGCAGGGGGCGGGACCGGTAGATGCATTTGTGATTGGCTGCGAGGCAGCCAATCACGGACGCGGCTGCCTGCTTCTCAGTGCGGCGAAGGAGCAAGGCATGGTAAGTAACTATCTGGGGACTTTCTAAGAATATTATTATAGCGGTTGGGGCTGGGGGCACATTTACTATTATATAAATAAAGGGTTTTACGCTAGGGGGTGGGGGATGAGAGCGGGTGGGAGAGGGAGGGGGAGAAGTGCTGCACTGCGCATGGCAAAATTCTCCCGGAGCGGAGACAGGAGGTAGACTCCTATATGGACTCTGCTCTCCTCCTGGTGGCCACTTTTTTGGACTTTGGGGAGGGGGAATTACTGGAGAACCACTTGGAGCTGGGATGTAAGTTAAGGATTTTATTGCACTACACATTGGGGCCAGTAGTGGGGGGAATTATAGGTTTGGGGGTGGACATGCCCTTTAAGGAATTGTTAAGCTAACATTCAGTATAAGAATTCTTTGAACATTTAATGTTTTGTTCATGTGTTATTTGAGCAAATCATGTCTGCACATAATAACATAGTATAACCATGGATCAACTGTTAGGTAGGGTTAAAAAGGTGGGTGAAAAGGTTGGACTTAATTGACGTATGTATGGGAGGATTACAGTGCTTCAGAGATGGTGAGGATCAAGTTAAGTATAACAATCTCAGGGTTTGGGGGAGGGGGTCCTTTTAATTATGAATAGGGCTTGAAGAGTGGACATAACCTCACTAAATAAAGTTACTTTCTACTAAAGGTTTCTGTTAAAAGTTTTTATTTCCATGGATTGATTTTTGATTTAGCTTTCTTTTTTTCTAGATATAATAAGCAGTGCTTTTGCATTTCATTCAGATGAAGAACTCCTGTCTATCCAGGTAAAGTTTTATTTTCTTTCATTTGATTAACAATCCATTAGATAATTTGCTGATCATTAGGGCGATTTTTTTGGGGGTTAAACTTAACATGACTGTTAAAGGATCTATTCCCCTACAGTTTTTAGTCCTTTAAATATGGTTGGACATTTTGATATTGGTAGCAAGGGGGTGCATTTTTATTCCTTGCCTATCAAAAAATCTATAAGCCAATTTTAACTTAGGTCAGTTCTATAGATATAAAAACCTATACATTTCTAGGTGGATTGATTACCAGCTTTCTGGAACTTGTTTCATGTTATAGTACTATTAATTCATATATCTTCATCTGTTTTCATTTGGACCATTTTAAAGATGGTAGGGCCGTACTGCAGGAATGTGGTTCTTTGCCTCTGAGGAAGTGACATATTGGTCACCTCACCCCCATCCCCCCTCTTTCCATCTTTTCTATCGTGCATTGGGATTTTGAATTTCATGGCTGCGTCCGATGTGTGCCTGTGTCGATGTGTTGAACAATAAAAGTAAACTTTTATCATACATTTGAGTGTGAAGCCCGTTGTTATATATTATAATGCCTGCCACGATTGCGGTGTTCAGCTGAAAAGCCGTGTACATGAAGCTCTGCTCATTGAGGTGGTAGGTAGATGTTCCCTTTAGTTCATCCCTGTATATTGTAGTTTGTATGAGAAGTGCAGTGCAGCCTAGGAAAGTATTGTATTAAATTTTAGTTACTGTATTCATTCACATCTTGCCCTATCCCAAAGATAGTAAATCTAAAGGTGGCTATAGGGGGATCAATATTATCAGACGATAATACGATCAGGTTCATTGGGAACCAGTCAATAATATTTTAATAATATACCTTTTATCTTAAAGAGCTGTTAATATAAGCCTTAAATTGTTTCCAGCAATTAAATAATCGGAAAGTAATAATATAATAGTGTTTAAGATTCCAGCAAGTCTCTATAAGCAATGCCCTGCAGCAGTTTACTTGTTGAGTATAGTGGTGTCTGACCTGAGCAAAGCTGTAATGCATTTGAAAAGGAAATGAAGTGCTTTAAATCCCATGGGACCAAAGAACTTTAGAAATATTCCCTTTAACCTTACATATGAGCTAGAAATGGAATGTGCTATTTGCCTCCTCTACAATAAAATTCTGCTATTCCTCCACCCATATCAACTGCAACAGAACCAATTTTTATGACACTTGAGGGAAGGATTATAATTGCAGTGTACAGAAAATTTCCAGTCCAAGAGGCTGCTATCATTAATATTAATTAAAGCAAATGGGAAAAGAATTTTGTTTGAGCACAATGCTGGTTATAAGAATGGAAATAAAAGAAAGATAAACCTACTTCGTAAATAATACATTTTTTCTAGAGCTACAGACTGACACTGACTTCAGAAAATATTCAGACCCTCTTTACTGTTTAATTTAGTTAAATTGTCATTATGGGATACTTGTATAGGCTGCAAAGTGAAAACCGATTTTTAGGCAATTTTGTAAAATTATTAAAATTTGATATTATAAAATAGCAAATTTACATAAATATTCATAATGTTTACCACACAAAATTTAGCTCTGGGCCTCTGATTTCTCTTGATCATTGCTGAGATGTTTCTGCACCTTGATTGAAGGAATTCTGGTTAAAGGACAACTCCACCCTCATAAGAACATCTTTTAGAAAGAAAGGCCTCTTTAAAATATGTTGATATATCATACTTTGTCCTATGAATTCATTACTGTATGCCTGCTATGCTTCTGGATGCCTCATGGAAACTGAGCAATTTAGAAACCTGTACTGAGCAGGTACTGAGCCTGGGCATGCTCAGAAGAGGCAGATAGGGGATTAACATTCAGTCATTGGCTGTGATGTCAACTGTCAAATCCATAACTGACAGTTGCTTAGCTGGAAGAACCTGGAAGCAGAAACGGGAAACGGGACATTGTGCAGGATTTCAGGTTAGACTTATATATTTCAGATTTCAAACTGTTACCGTTTAGGGTTTTGGGGGTGATTTACCTGTATGCAAGTTTTCATTTTAGGGCTGGACTTGCCCTTTAAGGTTAATTAAAAAGCTGAATGGAACAAAGTACAGAGATATCATTAATGAAAACCTATAGTACATTGCAGTGCTCTGGCCCGGGCAGAAAGTTCAACTTCCAACATTTCAATGACCGAAAGTACACTTGGGAAAAACTCTGAATATCCTAGCCAAAGCCTGGAATTAAACATCTCTGTTGGGACCTGGAAATGGCTTTCCGCTGACCTGGTTACAGAGGATTTGAAAAGAAGAATGTCCGAAAATCCTGCAATCCAGATGTGCAAAACTTGTTGCGTTATATAAAAAAAAGTTGCTTCAACTAAGTAAAGGTTCTAATTCTGTTTTTGCTTTGTCAAGTGTAGATTTAAGGGAAATTAAGAAAATAAAATAATGGTAGCATCTGGTCTGATTTTTTACTGTACGTGCAAAGCCCAAAAGATTCAAGAGAATACTTGATCCCCTCTGTGTTTACATCACCACCTTCCACACTAAGGAAAGTAAACCACAGCAACATCTGAAACATACGGCATTTTAAATAGCTGTTTCATATTGAGCCTAGTACGCACATCAATGTGTAAGGTACATCATTACTCCATCATCACTATTTATCAGTTTAGTTCTCCTTTAAATAAAACCTAATGTTAACCTTTTGGAACCATTAGAGTATTTTTATAGCACATCACTAGCTATAAATACATTTATAGTAGTAAATATCAGAAGACATGATTGGAGCTAATGCAGAAATAAATCAGAGAGCGTTTAGGAGAAGTGGTGATCTAATAGCTCTTACTGTCACTGAAGGAATTTCTATATAATATGATGATAGCAAAGATTTTATACTTCAACCAAATTGAATGAAAAAGAAAATCTGGATGAACAAATGATGAGGCTAATCTCTGGGTTACAATCTTTCATTAATGATAACATTTATTGCGGCTGATTTCCCCCCCCCCCCCCCCCCCCCCTACCTATCTAACCACCATCTATTAGTGGATAATGCACCTTCCATCTATCCTCTTCTGCTGGGCTGCCCTCCTTCCTGCAGCCACTACAGTTTCATGGAATTAAATCTGGAACCTCGCTTAGTCTTATTCCACACTGTTCCTATGTTATTCAGTAATGGTTCATTTACCCTTCCCCGCTGTGCCTTTTTAAAATGTTTTAAAACTCCATATTTTCTTATCCGTAAAAAGAGACCACAAAACATGCTTTATAACTTATTGGCACTCAAAAAAACATTAAGATAGCCAAATTGTGACTTTTGGTGAATATTTAACATTTAAATGCCCTTAATATTAAATCTACCATTCACAACATAGACAAAACTATCAGCCTCAACTATGGGATGGGTCAATCCATTATTATTATTGGTTCTCTATACTAGAATGTTTTTTAGTACTGATCAGCTGGACCATTGTGTAGCCATTGGAAATGTATGTCCATCATAAGGATATCCATCCTCCTAAAGGTGCCCCTACACATGCAATTCCATTGGAATCTTTTGGCATCCTGCAGCGGTAACCACATACACAGCCCTTACCAATGCCCCAATATGACTGCCATGTGCCCATACATGGGGCCGATCGTATCTGCTCCCTCTTCTTAGAGTAAAGACATTTTCTGTCGGCAATGACCACCTTAATGCCGCTGGCAGTAGTTCATTGGCATCTTTGTTGGTTGTTTTTAGCCCACCTGGGTCTGATGGGGTTTACCTCCCTGTGTCAGTAAATCACCGTTTGCAGTTATTCTGCCTGTGCCTTATCTGTTACCCCCACCTATTTCTAAGCAGCTTTACCTCCCTCTGAGACAAGCAAACATTAGTACACTAGCACATGGATAATTCACAGTTTAGAAAAGCCATAATACAACCTGGAAAAAAGGCTTAAATCTTTTCAAGTTTGTTTTAAATCAACCTTTGATTTTATTAGATAACTTATTAGATAAGCTAGATATGGCTATTGGTTGTTCATTGAAAATAAATATATTAATGGTCCATACATGGGAATTCTATGATTCTGATTGTGTGAGACCTTGTTAAATGGTATGTCCATGACCCATACAAAAATGTAATATGTGGCAGGAAATGGGCACAAACCTCAACCTTGTGAGGTTTATATGTCTGAAAGCTCTCCCCAAAGCCTTCTGCTTGTCTTCCATGTTTGAAAAACAAACCGTTATATATGACAATCCATATAAAATTTTTGAATGACCTAGACCCAAAAGACAATCAGGGAGATTCAATAAAAGTTCTTAACGTTAAAAATGGTTCTAATTTTGCCCCAACCAATTAAATCTTATTTAACATCTGAAAGCGAACATCTGATTGGTTGGGGCAAAATTAGAACCATTTTTAACGATAAGAACTTTTATTAAATCTCCCAGAAAAAAATCTTACCCTACATGTACAATCTCTCCTGTAGGAACTGTAGTATTAAAATTAAAATGATCTGACATTGATAGCTGCCTTTACCTAAAAAAAGCTTTTATAGCGGTTTCCCTTTATTTGTCATGAATGTATAAAGGTATAAACAAGTCAAATTACGTTTAATGAAACCATGAATACAGAATACACAGAACTAAAAGTCTACTTGGGTGCAAGAGCACAAAGAAAACAAATTGCTGCTGTATCTTAAATCTCTGCAGATTTGAAGGAGGTTAGATGCAAAGCCATTAGGCTGTTCAATCATCACGTAATTGCTTTTAGTTCAGAGTGCAGAGTAATCAAATTTATAGAAGTGGATTGTCAATGGGGTACCAAAAAAAATCAATATTTTAATTAAATAAGTAATCCTTTATTTTAAATAGCTAAAATAATACGTGCAAATCATTTTTATTACTTTGGGTCTCACGGTGAATTCTAGAAATGAAATATTAATTAAAAATAAAAAAAGGATAACTTAAATTCATGAAATTGTGCAGCTTGACTGTATTTCACTTTGTGCTTTTTTGATCTGGATATTTTTTTTTTAAAAATCCCGCAGTGTATATTTTTTTAATGTAAGGCTCTTTTGTCCCCAGTTTTAGTGTGATCAGTACAAACAGTGAAATGAAATGGCTATTTGCAGTCAGTGTATATTTAATTGATCTTTTTGTTGTCTAGGTTCCGTTTGGAAGTTTATATAGTTGCTTAGGTCACCTAATGTAAGCAGTATTCTGAGGCCCTATTGCAACGTGCAAAAAAGTGTTGTTCGTTACTGTAGGCTTCTTCCATGTGCTTGTTTGCTTGTATCTGCTTGTGTCCGCTGGCATAGGTTTGACAAAAATGATGATCGCCTTCGTTAGAAAATCGCAGTTGACTACAGCACCTTCTTCCCATGATTTACATTATAAATAAAATGTCATTGCAAAGCTTGGATTGCAAAATGTGGCAAAATCGTGTGAGGGGGGCTTAGCCCTTAGAACCCAAACAGTGACTTGAGATTATGAGCACATCCAGCTTTTTAGTTCTGCCTCTGTGCAAAGTAAAATATATATTATTTGAAAATGTCTAAATCCCGTAGGTCGAATGCAATAAAAAATACAAAAGTATGTCTGAGCAACCAACCTATATGAGATGATAACCAAGGCTAGCCAAACAAGTTTATTTTAAATGAAAGGCCAGGTTCATACCTTTAAAACGAGCTATCAACCACCTCTCTACGTGCTGCACAGCCCAAAATATGAAGAAATCACTGATCAGAAAGTTAGAGGGTGGGAGGTTCTGAATCTGCGGTCAGAAATACTATTTCCTCCTCTAATCTGCGGTTGGCACATGCTCAGTGTATAATTGAAGGGTAGGAGGGGGGTGGGGAGAACAGCACAGCCCACAGCACTGTTTTTTTTTATGCCTCCCACTTGCTGGCCCTTCCCAATTGTGGGCCCTGTGGCCCCTCCCCTTGCAGCCCCCTGTGGCCCCTCCCACTCACGGACTCTGTGGCTCTGCACACTCGTGGGTCCTGTAGCCCCTCCCCCACTTGCCCGGGGGCCCGCGAGTGGGAGGGGCCCCTGGAGCCATGAGTGGGAGGGGCCATGGGAGGCTGCAAGGGAAAGGCCCAAGGGGCTGCAAGGGGAGGGGCCATGGGGGGCCACGAGGAGGAGGAAACACGGAAGAGGGACTGTCACATGGTTTCAGTGCAGGAAGCAGGGGATCTGGTGATGCTACAACCATATCACACATATAAATGTATCTATATGTATCTAAATGTATATATATCTTCAAAACTATGTAAAATAAATAATGAAAGTAAATTACAAAAATCCTCAGGAAAGAAATTCCTGTCAATTTACCTAAAGTCACTTTTGGACCACAGTTACCCTTTAAATACACAAAACATACACAATAAATTATGATTGGAGGTGACGTGCCTGTCATGGCTTTGAAGTTATTGGTTATAATTTATTCTTTAGGGCTAGGCCCCAATAGGCAAAGCGCTACGCAGTGGAATTGAAATTTCGCACGATTCATGTTCATTTGATGGAACCCTATCGCAGCGCATGCTATGTGCACCAGATTTGGTGATCGCATGCGCTGGCCAAAAAAGGTCAGCAGCACAGGGCAGCTAAGGTTGTGGGGCCATCCCCATTCTCTTCTATTGGTAAGCGCTGCACTAACACAGCGCACACCAAGATAGCCCAGTGGGACCTAGCCCTAACAGCTCTGTATCATGTAGTGTTATTGGTCTTTATCTGCTGGTTGCATAACCAAACATTGAAAAATGTAAAAGACATGTCTACCACCAAACTTAATTTTAACCCACTACTGGCCCCTCTGTATAGTTTACAGCCCTTCTCAGCCAATCACAGACACGGCAGCCGGTCTATACCCTGCTTGCTAGCTCTGGCAAGCAGGGAGCCGGATCAGTGCGCCGGAGGATTGAGGTGCTGTAAGAAACATTCTAAATCTTTTTTTTAACATTCTGACACAGCGGTTGGTGTTGGGCAGGGGTGCCCTACATTACATATATTTTTTTTTTTATTAAATAACCCAACCCCCGAACTGCTGTGTCACAATGTTAAAAAAATATTTAGAACGCTACTTACAGCCCTTCAATCTTCCGGCACACTGACCCGGCTCCCTGCTTGACGGAACTTGCAAGCAGGGGCGGGACTGGCAGCCACGTCTGTTATTGACTGAGAGGCGTGGCTGCAGTCAATGGGAAGCGAATGGCTGTAAGGAGCATTTTAAAGGGCATGTCCACCATTCTAAAAAAATGTTTATATGTTGTAGGGCTTCCTCCCCCAGCCCCAACCGCATTATTATTATGGCCAGAAAGTTCACCGATCTTTACTTACCTTCTCTCTATCCTCCCCCACATTGCCTGGGGGAGCATGAAACTGCAAGCAGGAGGCCGGACCAGCAGCTGCGTCTGTGATTGGCTGAGGGGCAGCCAATCGCGAACGTGGCTGCCAGCAGTTCAGAACAGCGGAGGATAGAGGGAAGGTAAGTAAAGATTGGGGGAGTTTCTGGCCATAATAATAATGCGGTTGGGGCTGGGGGAGGAAGCCCTACAACATATAAAAAGGGTTTTGTGCTAGGGGGAGGGAGACCAAAACGGGAGGGAGAGGGAGGGGGGAGGGCTGCAGTGCGCATGGAAAAATTCTCCCGGAGGAGAGACAGGAGGCAGAGTCCTATAAAGGTAAGGATTTTTATTTTACTACAGAGTGGGGCCAGTAGTGGGGGAAATTATAGTTTTGGGGGTGGACATGCTCTTTAAATATTTTTTTTTAACAAAATGATAGGTTGGTTGGGGACTGGCAGGAATGCCTTGCATTACAGAAAAACCTTTTTACGCTAGGTGGATAACCAGCCATGGATGGATCCGGAGGGGGGGGGGGGGGGGAAAGAGCTCTGTCCTCTCAGTAAAAATTTAATTATACAGCAGAGGGGCCAGCATTGGGTTAAGATTTAAAAAAATTAAAAAAAAATACCGTTTCTAAAATGTCCAGTGTACATTCACCAGTGTAAAAATTTGCTGTCCAAGTATCTATGCAAAAGACGTTGAACTGACTGCATGTAAAGTTCTTCTTACCTTCCTCGCGCTCCTGCTGGTTTCCTTCATCCGATCACCATTTTCTTCCTCCCACGTGATCTCCAGAACTCCTCCCACGTGATATCCACCCTCATGAGCACACACAGTGAGATCCTTATTACGCACTTTATAGGCCTGTGACTATTTCAAATTTTACTATCTTGTCTTGTCTCTATTGGTTCCTCTTCCCTTCTTCTCTGACCATTACCTCTCTGCCTGTTATAGCGGTTAGTTTACTATGCTGCATGTTGTGTGATCTTGTTTATCTATTATCGACAGTATTTCCTTGACCCTGTCTTGACTCCTGCCTGTCCCTCACTACTTATCTCTCTCTCTCCTCTTTTCTCTCTCCCCTCTATCCTCCCACTCTTCTCTCTCATCTCTTTCCTCTCTCTCCTGTCTTTCTTCTCTCTCTCCACTCTCTCTTTCTCTCTCTCAATCCCCCACTCCCTCTCCTTGCTCTTTCTCTCTTTCCGTACCCCAGACACTTACTATTCTCTGTACATTAGTCCCTTGCTCAGATTCCTTTTTCGTTCCGGACTTCTCGAGTATGCCTGGCCTCATCTATGATACTTTGCACTCCAAGTCCAGGGCTACCTACACTAAAGGAATTCTTGAGGATCTGCACTGTTCAGCCTAATGAAGAAATGTCATGTCTTTTATAATGCTGTAAATCACTACTGGCTGTTTTTTTAATGTTTTTATGTCTTTTGTATTAGTTTTATTAGGTTTAATTAAAAATTAAGTTAATTATTTTTTTACACAATCGAATATCCAGGTCCTAAACACACGCAACTTAAATCTCACACTTAACCCATTGGTTGCTTGATGAAGATTAAAGAGATATTCTAATAGAATAAAAAACAACCCTTTTTTAGATATCGTATAAACTACAATTCCTAGGGAGGTAGTGAAGTGTACAAGCCATGGTTATTGACTATCAACATCAAGTAATCAGGCACTCTGCTTCTAAAAATAATTTTAACTCACACATTTGCATTCCTTTTCCAGAGTAATTAGCCTGTCTGTTAAGACAGCTAATTGTGGTGCAAGAAATATACATGGAAAATTACACATACGCACTGCTATTTGCGCAAAGGGCAGTA
Organism: Hymenochirus boettgeri; assembly: GCA_019447015.1. NCBI lineage: Eukaryota > Metazoa > Chordata > Amphibia > Anura > Pipidae > Hymenochirus > Hymenochirus boettgeri. The sequence continues at coordinate 300,135,549 of CM033470.1, read as the reverse complement.
ACCATATTGTTCTCCCTCTTTACAAGGTACTGGTAAGGCCTCATTTTGAATATGTGGTGCAGTTCTGGAATCCCATATACAAAAGGGACATCTTGGAAATGGAAGCAGTTCAGAGAAGGGCAACTAAATGAATAAGGGGAATGGAGGGGCTTGAATATGCAGGCAGATTAGACAAGTTAGGGCTGTTTACATTGGAGAAGGGATGTTTGCGTGGGGACATGATAACCTTATACAAATATATTAATGGGCCATACAATAAACTCCCTGGTGCATTGTTCACTAATAGGTCATACCAGAGGACACATGGGGATCCTTTAAGGTTGGAAGAAAAGAAGTTTCATCTTCTGGTTAGGAAAGGTTTCTTTACAGTGAGAACAGTGAAACTGTGGAACTGTATTCCAGCAGATGTGGTATTGGCAAGTTCATTAAATAGCTTTAAAAGTGGCCTAGATAAGTTTCTAAAACTAAACTATAATATTGAGAATTACTGGTATTAATACATATACTGTAGTTCTGGTTGGTACAGGGATACTATATAATATTTAGAATTATTGGTATTAATACATATACTGTAGTTCTGGTTGGTACAGGGATACTATATACTATTGAGAATTACTGGTATTAATACATATACTGTAGTTCTGGTTGGTACAGGGATACTATATAATATTGAGAATTACTCGTATTAATACATATACTGTAGTTCTTGTTGGTACAGGGATACTATATAATATTGAGAATTACTGGTATTAATACATATTCTGTAGTTCTGGTTGCCACAGGGATACTATATAATGAGAATTACTGGTATGAAAACATATACTGTAGTTCTGGTTGGTACAGGGATACTATATAGTATTGAGAATTACTGGTATTAATACATATACTGTAGTTCTGGTTGTTTTTTTATTTTCTTCTCGGAATCAACTGTTAGGTAGGTTTAAAGAGGAGGGTATACAGGTTGGACTAGATATATGTATGTCTGTATTCAACCTCAATTATTACTTTACTATGTTACTGGACAAAAACAAAAAAAATAGATTCAATATCTATCATTAATGTGTTAATTGATTTTCAAGTTATAACACTATTGTAGTGCAAATTTTACAATTGCTGTTCTAGCTAAGGTTATAGTAGCCAAAATATTTCCTTAAACAATGCAGGCAGAAGATGTTTACAGGTTTGTAAAAATTGCATCTTAGGTTGTTAGAGCAAAAATAGCCGTGGGGTGTTTACTGCTCACTGATATCCTCATTTACTGTTCTCTGTCCAGTAATCCCCTGCTCAGCTTCTTTATTCGTTCTGGGCTTCTCGAGTATTCCCAGCCTCATCTCGGATACCTTGACTGTGTCTTAATGTCTTATGTTTGTTTTCTTTAAGGGGAACTCTTTTAATCTGGATGTTTTTTTACCTTGTATTTTAATATATTCAACCATATCAATAAAACCCTCTACGGGATTAGTGATTTGTTGTTGGGTAACTGTGAGCACAATATCATTGGAAAATAAGGGTAACCGTGAATTTCTTTGTTTTCATGGCTCTTTCTGCCAAGGATATATTTGACATCAGGGGCTTACTGTATAGATCAAAGATTGAAGAGATAATAGACAGCTGTGGTAAATATTTAAAATTCATAGCACAGTGTTAACGTTTAGAAATTCAGGATTTAGTGGACTGTAATAGATATTATAGTTGCTGTATATGGAGGTATATAAAGTCCATTAGTTTTTAGGCAGGCAGTGAATATTTTAAATGGTACATTGGCTTTAATTTAAAAAAACAAATCTTTGAAATCTACCTGGTAGGTTTCAGGATTTATAAGATGCCTTAAAACTGGAAAAATCACTCAAGATTTTTCTTCCAATCAGGGGTGGAATATGTAAAATTCCAACTGGCTTGAAACTGAATTGACATTCATATTTTTGCAGTTTCTACTGTTTGTTCTACAAATGTTGTGGCTGAGAAGTAGAGCTAGTAACAAATGGTACTGAGACAGTTTAAGAGATTCATGGAGGAATTATAAATGTCTGGCTTCAGACTTTGTCTCTTTGACATTTTCATGGTTTATTGACACTTTTTATTGTGGCTGCAACTAAATGCTAATTGGATAATGACTGGAAAACCTTTGAACCGTCTCTTCAATTAAACCCATCATCCAACCAGTAAAGTGGTTAATGTGGTAGATTCTAAGGATCTTTAGACAAATATGGTACATTTGATTTAGTACAAAAAGATCTAAATAGTTATAGTAAATAGTGTCTTATTTTGGATGAACTTTCACCATCTATGATTAGCGATTTAGTGTTCAGATGTGTGTTTTTTGGGGGGCAGTTGTCTGGTCGGTCCTAGAACACTTTACTGTGAAGCACCACAAACCAGGATTTCCAGGTTTGGTGCTTTATTATCCATTTAACCAAAGCACCTTAGTAGCAGCCTTAGGTATTGACGGCTGCATGAGTTGGAACTATCATTTCATTTTTTTTTCTTTTTCACAGGCTGGAAAAATGGGGACTTAAAGAGTTTTTTTATGGCAACACTGTTTAATCTAGTGATGATTATGCCCTTAATCTTAAATCATAAAGTACATTATTCTATCTGCAATTTCTGTTTTTCATGTAGCTATCACATCTCAAATAAGCCTTGTCCTTTTTTATGTGAGTTGCTCTATTTTGTGTTATCTAGTCTTGAAGCTTCAGACATTGGTGTTTTAAAAATATTTTTCTACTGCTTCAACCGTGTTTCTCTACTGCTCTCTGCTGTAGGCTTTTGATAATGCAAACAATGTAGTCTTGTACATGTAAACTAAGAGAAATTGAATTACGCAATGATGTTTCCTAACTTTGTTAGCAACATTCGCTATCCCTTGATTTAAAGGGTATCTACACTCTTATAACTCCAAATGTCAATGCACCATTTGTTGTTGATCTGTCCCCCTTTTCTTTAGAAATTCAATCTGAATCCTCTTATATTTAAGCTGTCATTCATGTGCCTAATCATAAACTCTATGCTGTAATTGGAATGGTAATACCGGTAGTTGGAATGTGTGAATTGCATAGTAGGAAATTCCCTTTCACAGTGCTGGCTCATAGCTATTACTGAGCATGCTTGCCCTCACAGATAGTCGGGTCTGATAGAAGGAGCCGTTGGTTAAGAGAGGGAGGGGGGGAAATGAGCCTGAGCAAAACAAGGACTGGATTTGGATTAAAACCATGCAGCATCACACACCTCAGAGTAAGGGCTGGTTACATGTATTTAATTAAAGATTAAAGGGCATTGTAACAATTTACTTTTTAAAACTGAAAAGTACACAGGATTGATTATTCCTACCACCCAAAATTATTTGTTGAGGAGCACTAGCACATTCAGTTTTTATCTGCCAAGTTAGTCTTCTGGACTTTCCTGCATTAAAGATTGTGCTTAAGCAAGAAGAAAGCCTGTCAGAAGACATTTTCTTTATGCTGGCGCTCCTCACAGCAACGATATTGGTAGGTAGGAATTACTGATCCTACCTCCCTGCCCCAGGTACTTTTCATTTTAACTGTTTTTATTAAAACTTTATTGCACTATGGGGGAGATGTAAAGTTAAACCCTTAAATGGGAAGTTCAGTGCAAATACATATACTTTTAAGAAAAAAAGAGCAGTATTTTTCTATCCTTATGACCTTGACCTGCCCATTCAGCATTTTGTCTGTGTATAAATAAATGTTTCTGAAATACTGACTTCCTGTTTGCAGGACACCTAATAGAGACTGTTATGGCCTTCTAATAGAGACTGTTAGGGCAACTTTTAAATGTATGTAATTTGCACATAACCCTTGAATTACACAGTGTTTTTTCTGGAGCTACCTTCCCCCTTTTTTCAGGTTTGGGGGCAGGCTACTCCTTGAAAGGTTGTTTACCGTATATACTCGAGTATAAACCGAGTTTTTCAGGCTGTAAAATCAGCCTGAAAACTTGAACTCGGTTTATACTCGAGTCACTACTTCCTTTACCTCTCCGGCAGCCGCACGATCATTCTCTGTACTGGCGCGCACGGCCGACGTCACTGCCCGGCGCCAATTAGTGACGTCAGCCGGCGCGCCAGTACAGGGAATGAGTGCGCGGCTGCCGGAATGCTTACCTGATCGCGGAATGCTGACTTCAATGCTGTGGCTGTCAATTCAAATGCTTACCTGATCGCGGAATGCTGACTTCAATGCTGTGGCTGTCAATTCAATGGCTGACTTCAATGCTGGCACATTACTGGATGCACAGGTACAAACCAGGTAAAAACTGAACTGGGTGGGAGGGTGAGGGTGGCATTCAAGGTGTTTGGAAACTACAACTCCCAGCATGCTTTATTAGCTGGGAGTTGTAGTTTCCAAACATCTTGAATGCCAAGTTTCTACCCTCGGTTTATACTCGAGTCAACCACTTATTAGATTTTTTAGGTGAAATTGGGTACCTCGGTTTATACTCGGGTCGGTTTATACTCGAGTATATACGGTATGTGGATAGAACACATTTCATGTTTGCACCTATCATCATCTTGCAAGTTCCCAACCATGGATTGTTGGAGTGAAAACTTTTGGGGATATAAAACAGCAGATTCTGTTAATGCAGCAACTGTAACTAACAGTTCATATAGTGCGTTCTAGTGCTGAGCCTTTTCACACTAATCACCATATTTGAATAAAAATCTTCATTGGGCTGTGCTATTGAGCCTGTAGTAGATTTAAGAACTTTTAAATGTTTTCTGTAGTTCCTATACCAAGTCCTTAATCAAGCATCTTATCACCTATTAAATTGGTTTGTAAACTGCCCATGAATTTTATAAATAAAATAAACTTTATTATGAAATCTTAAAAACATCATGTAACCTTTATATGCTGATATATATCTTAGTAACAATTACTTACTCACAGTGTCCACGAGATAAAATGTGCTTACAAGTTATGGGCAGTTATTTTTTCTCTGGGTAATTCACAAAACAGCCCTGTTTACTCGGCTCAAATGCCCAGAATGGTCAGTTAGATGAAAATACTATCCCCAGTCTTGCAGGGAGATGCAATATTTTTCACTGTCATTATTGGCGTAGTGGGGGAGTTACACTCACAATGCGGGGTCTGCATGCGCTGCTTACCTGTACCTGCATTTATACAGATATCTTTTAAATAAGGTAAATGAATTACAAAAGCACACGTACCGTATTACCGACTTGTGACCAAATAGTCTCCGAGTAAAAACACTTGTCTCTATAAGCTGATCGTTCAGAGATACAGTGTTGTAGACATATAATAAAACTTGTGCTTCATATGTGTGTATTTATTTATATAACCTTTTTTTTTTTTTTTTTTGCAGAACCCTGCAAAAACCAATACGACATTGGGTAAGTAAACACAATACTGTTATTGAATATGTAACATTTGTGTTTACAAACCGTAAAACACAAAGCAGTATATTGAGCACTAGATGTTAAAGAGCATCTATACTGAGAAAGAAAAATGTGCATAACGTTATTTTTACCTTTTCTTATGCTTTAATAATGAGCAATTATACTGGAACACCTCCTCCCCATTCTACCCTGGATGAAAACCTAAACTGCTAGTTCCTCAGCACTTGGTACAGTGTGGATCAGCTGATCTACTACCCAGGGGTGAGGACCTAGCAGTGTAGGTCCTCACCATGAGGTACAAAGTAGAGGGGAGTGGGGATGGCAAGTATTATTGTCTTTAAAAAGCACTCCCTGCTGAAATGTTTTGTGGTGGAATCAATTCTCCTGGACTGACATGCCTTTCTTTCTGACTTTCTGCACATTTTGTGCAGATGCCTCTAAGGGAGGAGAGGGCACTGTTGATTGAGAATTATCATCTGATGCTGTCCCAGTGGGATGAGTTAGTATTTATTTATTAAAGCTCAAAGGAAGGCAGAAATAACAGTTCCTACCTTCTCTAAAATTGTTGGAACACATAGGCACTTTTTAAATATACAAACGCATATGAAACAATAAGAGCTAACAAAAAGGTATGATCATCAATATTGAAACCTGAGTTATCTGGGCACAAATGGACCAAAAAAGATGATTTCAATATCTGATTGCAAACTCACAAAGTGGGGATGATCCATTAAGAACAATGAAAGCTCTTCTGTGGTTGGTAACACAAATGGCTTGGTGCAAAAAAGAAAGATTTGACTTTAATAGGAAAGACACATCACCAGAAAAGAGGACCATGGGAAACTGGAAGGGAGGTGGCATCAAAGGTCATATCATTCCAGAGCCTTATTTACCATTGGGTATGTACCTAGCGGTGCCTGCGGTTGCAGTAGTGACTGTGAATTTCTCCACATTTTTGATTTCCCACTTTTGGCATTTTCATTTGCAGCACGTTAATTATCAGGCTTATTTAATATTAGGTGGTACAAAACATTAGCCCATACAATGCGTTTTAACTAGTCTACTACTGTTAGAAAACATTTGATAGCGTCTGTTTGGTTGCTGCAGGTTAACAACACAGACAGCATTTTGTACCTTATATTAAACAAGCCTGTATGTTTTTTTTTTTTTTTTTTTAAAATTGACATCTGCTTTAAAGATAATATTTTAAACAACTCATGTGCTTTGTAGTTCATTTCGCATTCTTACATTTTCCCCAAAAGTAAAAATATGTGTGGATTGTGGTATGGCCACTATTTATTGGGTGGGGTTAAGGGTGAAAGGCCTGGACTAGTCTTTTGAGAACATTTCAGGCTCCCAGTCTCAAGGTGGCTATAGACAGATAATTTGCTGATTGCATCTGATCGCCTAAATATTTGCCCACCCCTATAACAAAAATGTTTTTGTAGGCGAACACCATAAACCGGAGTGATAATTGTATTAATATACTTATGGCCACCTTTAGTCCTGCATTTAACATGTTTTCTTGACCTATATTCCAGAAATCATTTACCAATTTAGATATGAGCACCTACAGTAGCTTATTGCTTACAGTATCGGACTGGACTGTTGGGGCCCACCAGGGAATGTGAGACCAGGGGCCCACCAGGACGAGTTTAGAGGCACACCTAACATTTCAGATCTCTATTATCACTCAATTACATATTTATCTTAAGCTGGGTACACACTTGAAAGATTTTTGCCGTCTTGCAGATCTCGTCATTTCTCAAAGATCTGCATACACACAGTCGGGACTGTGTCATTCCCTCCGCTGCAGCAGACACCCATTTAGGGAGTCTAACGAGGCTGAGGAAAATTTTCCCTCTTTTCCGAACGAGCACTCGGCCGACACGAACGTTCGGCGGGCAAACGCTCGTTCGGAACAGTAAGGTACACACAGTACTGATAAAGCCCCGATACCGTCGGATGCCATGGTATTGGGACTTTATCGGTACTTTGTGTACCTAGCTTATCGGTACTTTGTGTACCTAGCTTAACTCCTACTGACCCCTGTTGTTTCTGAAAAAATCATTTCTTACTGTTCTTTTGGCTCTGTATTTAAATTTTAGCAGTTTTTTGGATGAATGGGCTGTGGGCCCACCAAGAGATTCCACTGTAACCCTATGGGCCAGTCCCATTCATTTTTTATGTGTGTAAAGTATTTGAACTCATTTTAAACCTTTAATTTGCAGACGTGGGAGAAATAGTCTTTGTAATACAAAGTCAAAGCAATACCTTTCACAAGAAAAGAGCAGAAGAATTGAAAGAAAACATTTTAAAGCAAGCAGCTCTAATAAGCAAGGTAGGTCTGAATTTTCCATAGGGGGTAATTGTGCCATTTTCCAGTCCTATATATTACAGCACATCTTTTACATCAAAACTAGCTATATCATTTGTGTCTGCTTCCCTTTCAGATATCTATTATGTATTAACTATAAAATATTTATATTCAGCTAAATTCACCAATGTAGCTGACCAACTAAGGCAATATGGATTTTTATTATATTCCAGCTATTTTGTTATTTAAATTATTGGGTTTTTTTCCTTTTCTTTTTAAAAAAAATATATATGTGGTTTTATTCCCTGAAAATATAAACCAGCCTGATAGATTAAATAACTTATGAACTTGAAAACTAAACTTCTTTTCTTCCAGTCTTAACCCTTTCAGTGCCACAGAACTGTGAATACACATTCTGTGCATGAAAGGCTCAAATTTCTACTTAGCAAAGACTTAGAAAAAGAATGTGGACAGAGATCAAAATTTGGTGATAACCAAATTATTGATCTTTGCCAATGAATGAAAAATCACTTCCTGGAAAATGATTTCCGGTAAGTGATTTTTCCGATCGGATTTCGAATTGGAAAACGGGCACACCAAAAAAATCTTAAAAACTACCCTACCCTAAAACTATAAATTAGCAAAAAACTTTGGCTTCTCCAATCTTCCCAATGCCCCCGGTGATATCGGTTAAAGAAAGCAGATCATGATTGTCTGATTCAAGGGAAACTAAACTATTTAGTAGGAAATTTTGCAGAGGTACCAAAAAAGACCAGATTGAATTTTTAGGATCATTTAGCGTGACAAAACTTGTGTGTACTCTCCGTACTAACTAGTTTTCACTACTAAACCACTAAAAGGGGGAGTGTGGTGTGGGGATGGGTTCTGGGCGGATTTTGATTTTTTCTTTAATTGCAATTCGCATAGATCCCATTTGAGCTAGTTGGTGGCCCTGTCTCTGTTTGCAACCCACCCATATGGCATACCGTTTTATTCAGGACATGTGGGAGATTGCCATTTAGTGGTTTTTTTACTTGCCAAGTGGGTTTTAGGTAGATTTTCAACCATTGAGTCCTCTTTTTTATTTTTTCACAAAATCTCCTAAAAGCTGGAGTTCGATGAATAACAGTGTCTGTATTCTTCTATGTGTATACGAAAGCATGACACCGTTACGTAGCTGAAGGTGTGTAGATTCCAAAAATATAGTTTGTGGGGTATTTCCAAGTTGAACAGGCTGTTCAAATTACAGAACACTTTGATTTTTTCTTGTAATTGTACTTGTGCATGCATCGCATTTGATCTAGTTGGTGGTCACGCCTCTGTGTGCACCCATGCATATGGCATACCGTTTGATTCAAACTGGGAGATTGACATTTAGTGGGATTTTTTGGCTTGTCAAGTGGGTTTAGGTAGGATTTTAACCTTTGAATCACCTTATTTTATTTTTTACAAAATCCTTCTAAAAGCACAGAGTTCTATGGAGTACTGTGTCTGGAATTCTTCATGTATGTATGAAAGCATGGCACAGTAAGATAGCAGAAGGAGTGTAGATTACAAAAATATATAGTTTGTGGGGAGTATTTCCAAGTTTCGGGACTGTTTCCTTTGAAAAACTATAGGTTGTTCAAATTACAGAGTACTTTGATTTTTTCTTGTAATTGTAATTGCACATGGGTCCCATTTGAGGTAGTTGGTGGCCACGTCTCTGTGTGCAACGCATAAAAGAATGACACCGTGTATACTGTGTAGATTCCAAGAATATCTAGTTTTAGGGGGTATTTCTAATATAGAGGGGCGTTTGTTCTGACAAATCTGAAAAGTTGCTGTAATTGGGCCACTGTGATTTGGCTCACTTTGTGGCTAGTCGATTCTACGTACACGTGTGTAACCATGAATATGGCATACCTTTTGATTCGGGACATTTGGGAGAATAATATTTGGTAACTTTTTGTTACATTTCATGGGATTTTGGCATGATTTCTACCTTCGAAAGTGGATTTTTGTTCATTTTTTTAGAAAATCTGCGAAAAGAGCGAACTTCTTGCACCAACTTTTTCTTACATTCCATGAAATTTTGGCATGATTTCTACCTTTTTGAAGTTGTTTTTTGTTAATTTTTTCAGAAAAGTGCGACCTTCTATGACGAACTGCACCCACACCATTGATGGTGTGAATGAACTAACAACAGCATTCCATAGCTGAAAGTGTGTAGATTGTAGGAATATATAGTGTGAGACTGTTCAAATTCAGAGTTGGCTAAATATTTTCCCCTTTTTCTGAGCCACCGTGCATTGTCTTACTTTGTGGCTTTTCGCTTCCATGTCCGGTGTGTAACCATGCACATGGCATACCGTTTGATTCAGGACATTTGGGAGATTGATATTTTTTACATTCCATGGGATTTTGGCATGATTTCTACCTTTTGAATGTTGTTTAGTGTAGAAGTTTGCAAAAAGTGCAAACTTCTACGAAGAACTGTGTCCACACCATTGATGATGTGAATGAACAAACTACAGTGTTACATAGCTGAAGGTGTGTAGATTTCATATAGTTTGTGGGGGGTAATTCTGAATGCATGGGATGTTTTGTGGGAAAAACTGCAGACTGTTCAAATGCAAAGCTGGCTAATTTTTTTTTTTGCTGCTAATGACATTTGGCATTGGTCCTGCTCTGGGTTAGTTGGTAGCCATGTCTCTGGGTACACCCATGAATATGGCATACCGTTTTATTCGAGAGGGGTCAGGCTTTCATATTTGAGATGCGATTGAACTTTCCTTTGTCGTTTTTAGCTCAAATTCGCATTTGATTTTGTCTTTGATTTTACAGTTGAGCTAAAAAGGTAAATGTGAGAAAATAACTTACAATTGGACGAAGAACTGCGCTCAGGTATTTTGATCGAAACGGGTGTGTAGTTTCTAAAAAATATCTCACTTGTGGGGATATTTTTTTTTTTTAAACTTGTTTATTATGTTTCTCACAGGTTTCAGATTCACATATATTTTTTACAAAGTCAAATATATTTCACAGAGCATTTGTGTAATCACAGTATTGGAATGGTTGTAACCAAAATCTTATAGTAAATAGAATGATTTAACATGTAAGGAAACCGGGTGAGGATAGCCTGTTCGGTGCAGATATATATCTGCACAATCGCAGGTTTGACTTAATGAGAACGGGGAGGTGGGGGTAATTTGGTTTGGTTGTAGGCTGGATACCTAAGATATTCTGGGTCATATAAGGAAGCAGGTTGACTGAGATACAGGAATGGGGGTAGGTAAAGGAGGCGGTAAGTGATTGATTGCAGTGTTACCTCTATCGACTCCTGGATTTCTGAGCCATTCTTGTTCGTATTCATGTTCAAAGTCGATATTGGAGGTTGGGGTAAGTTAAAGAGCATCGTACCAGATCGTCCAGATTCTGTTGAATTGTGTAAGGAGCCTCGGCTTTTATATATCAGCTGATCATGGGAGTGTGTTGGTGATTAATGTCTTCCATGTGTTAGTGTGGGGACTGTGGATGCCATCCATTGGAGTACTATAAGTCGTCTGGCGAGAAGAGGGTTTCTCTTATTAAAGCTAAGTGTGTATCATTCCAGATGTCTACCTCTGGTATTCCCAGTAAACATAGTTTAGGGTCTGAGGGATCGAAAGGGAGTATGCCAGAGAGATAGTGCAACACTTTGCCCCAGAACCTCTGCACTCTGGGGCACGACCAGATCATATTGCCAGAAATTTGCGTTATCCTGTTTGCATTTGGGGCACTCTGCATTGAATCTGGGGCTCATTCGGATCGCGGTGGGTGTTACATAGGACTGGTGTAGTATATAGAACTGTATGAGTCTTTTCGGAGCTGACGGTGATGCCTTGAGATGGGTCTCGGCTAACTCCTCCCAGTCCTGGGCAGTAAGGGTTGGTATAAACGGGTTCCACCTCTCCATTATAGGGGCAGTTTCATTTGGGATTTGTGCATTCAGAAGGAGAGTGTATAAATTGGAGATTGTATGTCTTGCGTTGTCTTGTGTGATTATTTTACAATAGGGTTCCGTGAGACGGGAATATAGGAGCCTTAAATTCAGATATCAAGCAAATCTAAGTTGTAGATATTGGAATAAATTTTGTCTTGGACTTTGTATCTTGTCTTAAATTCTGAGAAAGGGATCAATTGGTTTTTTTGGGTAATTGCGAAATATTAGTGATACCAATTTGTTCCATTATATTAACATTGAGTGAGTATAGATGTGGGTAGTTGTGATTGTACCATAGGGGGCTCTTCGGGATATCTGTATAGTTGATAGTCTTTTGGGCCTTGTTCCATATCTTATACTGTTGTTTGTGGAGTTCAGTGCCTCCAGCTGGTAGTTTATAATGAGGGGCTATTTAGAAGGTTAGTGGGTGTGTCGGGAGATATGCCATAGCATGCCTTCTGTGTCGTAAGTGTTTGTGTTTTGGGTTTTGTTTCGTCTTGTAATTCTGGGGTTATCCAGAGATTGAAATATTTCAGTTGGCTTGCTAGATAATAAAGTTGAAAGTTTGGTAGGGCCAGTCCATATTGGGTTATCAAATCATAGGCTGTTCTGAGGGATTTATCAGGATTACTCAGGTATAGGATTAGGTCGTCAGCATACAGGGATATTAGTGCAGTATGTTGGCCTAGTGAGAGGCCTTTTATGTCTGGATGGGAACGTATCTGGATTGCCATTGTTCTATTTTGCCAGGGCAAATAGGTATGGGGATAGGGGGCAGCCCTGTCTTGTTCCCCTGGTCAAAGGGACCGGGTCAGAGTTGTGCCATTTACTTTTATGTTGGCTGTCGGGTGCATGTATAGGATTCGTACCCATTTGCAAAAATTTTGTTCCGATTCGACCTTCTCATACACTCCCAGAGAAAGTGCCATTCCACAGAATCGAACGCTTTGGCGGTGTCAAGGGAGACCATATAACGGGAGTCGGAGTTGTCGTGGTCACTAATGTGTTGATTAGCGTTTTTCTAATGTTAATTGATGTTGACTTACCGGGGATGAACCTGGTCTGGTCAGGATGAATAATAGATGTTATTATTTGTTGTAGTCGGTTGGCCAGAATTTTTGCCAGTAACTTATAATCTGCGTTTAGCAGTGAGATTGGACGGTAGAGGCAGGGTCGAGTGGATTTTTATCAGGCTTGGGATGAGTGATATGTGTGCACTGTACATAGAGTCGGGCAGGGATTTTTTTTGTAGGGCTTCATTGTAAGTATCTAGGAGTGTCGGTAGTATCAGTTTGTCATATCTTTTGTATATGTCGGCTGGATTCCGTCTGTGTCCCGGTGTCTTGTTATTGCTGTATTACCCAAGGCCTCTCGGAGTTCTGAAATGGAGATCTCTGCTTCCAGGGCAAGTCTATCTATTTGTTGCAGTTTTGGGAATGTAATTTGGTTTAGTGTGGATGTTATGTTGGGGGTTGCAGGGCTGATGTGATTTATAAAGTTTAGTGTAGTATTTTGTGAAGCAGTTTAGGATCTCGGGTGTTTTATTGCATAGTCCAGTGTCTTGGTCTTGAATACTAGAGATTACATTATGGTCTTGGGGGCCATATGCTAGTCTCGCGATTAGTTTGGCTGCTTGGTGCCTGATACGCCTGCACTTGTGTGAAGACTGAAAGTCTTTTGCGTGGACTGTTCAAATCTCTTACATTCCACGAAATAGCTAAAGGCATGTGGCACCCACAAAATATTTTTTACATAAGTTTCCCCAGGTCCCAGCCCCACCTATACTTTGTACTTCAGAAGCCCCAAATCTCTTACACTCCCTCTTTCTCGGCGCTCATCGCCTCTGCTTGCAAGGAAATGCAGCAGAGGGGCGGGACGGCAGCCGCGTTCTGTGAGTGGCTGAGCGGCAGCCAATCAGACGCGGCTTGGGCAGCTCATTCGCCGGAGGAAAGAGGAAGAGTAGTAGAGTTTTGGGACTTTGTGAAGATATTTGGCGGTTGGGGCTGGGAGCATGGGGGAATACTGCACTGAAGGGGTTTTATTGTGGGGGAGGGAAGTAGAACGTGAGGAGGGAGGAGAAGTGGAGGGGAGGGGGGGGGGGATGGGCGGGAAGGGCCTGCGACAGCATGGCAAAAATCTACCTGAGGCAGCTAGCAGGCAGTGTCCTATATGGACCTGCTAGCCTCCTGTGGGCAGTTTTTGGGACTTTGGGTGGGGGGGGACTCAGGGAGGACCCTATGGAGCTGGGATGTGGAGGTAGGATTCACTACACTACTGTGTGGGGCAGTAGTTGGGGGGATTATAGGTTTGGGGGTGGACATGCCCTTTAATTTGGGATTCATCATTTAGAGGTGTGACCTGTATCTCACACTGAGGATGGGGGGGGGGGGGGTAGATGGGTGTGGGGATCTGGTATATTAGGAGGGTTCTTTCCGTATGTATTTGGTTTTTTTTCCTTTTGCATTCTTGAGGTAGGTATAGAGGCATCCAATTTTTTTAATATTCTATCTGGTTTAAAATCGACCAGAGGGTTATAACTTGTATATATTGCATATAGAGGTATAATTTGTAATAAGACTTTCATAAACAGGGAAAACATTTTCACAGTGCACTAGTAAACTAGAGCTTCTATCGGGATGACCAAGGTGCGTTTCTCTGCAGGTAGGCCAGAAACATTGAGCTATCCCGAGTCATTATAGATTTTTTACTGAGCTTTTGTATGTAGCTTCTCCCTCCTTTCTCTATCTCTCCCTCTCCTCTCTCCAGACATCCCTGATCTCACCAGCTCATGGTAGGGTAGGGGGGTGGGTTTTGCCTCTTTATGGATAGGTAGGAGGTATTAATGGGGGGGGGGGGAGTGGTAGCCTCTGGTCAAAAGGGTCGGCGTTTTTCTCTTCCTGCATTATTTTATCATATATCTTATTATAGGCGTGGTGTAGGTCCGTAGCCTCCATTAGTTTATACAAGGGGGTTTCTTTTGTGCCTTGGAGGGGTTTGGGGGTGGTATTTCCCTCTCTTACCCGTAGATGGGGATGTTGGTGGTTTTAGAGACACCCAAGCGGGATTTTCTCCATTAGGGGGGGGGGGTTCATACCAATATCATTTAAACAGCAGTTCTTATTGTCACTTTCCATATTGGTTGACATATATTATACATTGGTATGGGTTCCTATGAGTTTGAGTCATACCTTCTTGGTGCGATTTTACATATTTACTGTAGATATTCTGTTTTCCTCCTCCTCCCCTGCCAGGTCCGAGCGGGCGGTTGTTAACCCCAATATATTGTGGGAGTAGGCTGGGGGAGGTACATTGTCCACTGTTCTGTATCGCACCTAACATAGGCCTATGGTGAGCAGCCATCTAGGTAGGGGTGGTATAGAGATCGTGTCCGCCGCTCTAGCCGGGGAGGGAGAAGGGGTCACCATCGCAAGTCTGCATAAGAAGAAAAAAAAAAGGGGGGGGAGGGGGTCTGGGAAGATATAACATTAAACTTCACATTACATTGCATTGCTTATATTATACAAACGTATCGGTAGTGGTTCACCTTGTGGGGATATTTTAGTTAATTTGGCAGATATTCTATGTTAACCGTCAGAAGTGGTTATGCATTTCAATTTGGTGTTATATTCTTGAAGTTGCAGTTTTAGTTTGGGGGGTCTCCTGTACAGGAAAAGTGGGCTACCTACATATATCTGGTATCGTTGTACTCGGGAGTATCAAAGCTTTTTGAAACAGTAAGATTTTTGTGTGTAACCTTAAAGAGCATGTCCACCCCCAAAACTATAATCCCTCCCATTACTGGCAACACTCTGTGGTGCAATAAAATCCTTACCTTACATCACAGCTCCAAATGGTTCTCCTGAGTGCAAACAAAATTGAAATTCTGCTGGCTCTGAAAGGGTTAAGGGATGTCAGCATGTCTCTGACAT
This sequence comes from Hymenochirus boettgeri, assembly GCA_019447015.1. Taxonomy (NCBI): domain Eukaryota; kingdom Metazoa; phylum Chordata; class Amphibia; order Anura; family Pipidae; genus Hymenochirus; species Hymenochirus boettgeri. The sequence goes on along the minus strand of CM033470.1, from coordinate 300,119,965 downwards.
GTTCTACTGGTAAACAATGCACCAGATAGTTTAATGTATGTCTTCATATTCAAGCTCCCCTTCAAGTTGCCCTTCTCTAAAGCCTTTTTATTTTTAAGTCTACAGTATGACTTGGACAAAGATATTAATTGAGTGGATACTTTACCTTTTAATGCTATCATTGTAATTAAATTACATACATTATCATGCGTATGCGCTATAGTTACTCCGAACCTGGAAGCGGCGGGAATTTCCACTGATGCTGAGGAGGATCGAGTGTAAGGTAAGTTCCTTTTTTCTTCGTTGTCGCTCCTGGTGAATTGATTGAAGAATGGAAGGTAAGGCATAGCTCCTTTAACTTTTGGTCTTCAATCAATACATTAAAGGAATAGTTAATAGTTTATAGCTAGTTATTCAGCACAATCCCTGCAGGCAATTTACTGTGAGGGAAAGATAAGCTCTTTCACACATGCCCAGATGAGCTTTTCACTGCTCTTAATGGACAAGCCTCTGGGTAACTCATTAGTCATTGGCTGTGACAAAAGTCTGCACAAGCTAATATTCTATGATTAGTCAGCTACCTGCAGTAACCCAGTAAAAAGATAACATCTGATTAGTTGCTGCAAATTTGGAAATGTGTCCATAAGAAATCAGATATATATTAGAAATATAACACATTTGACATTTGTTTTTTACATTTGTATAGTACAATACATTTGGTTAGCAATGGGCAGTTTGCTGTACTACTGTATTTAATTATAATGCTAAATAATGTTTGTTTTCTCTTCAGAAACTACCAAGAGTTTTGCTTATTCATGAACTGGAACCACGTCAGAGTGCATGGACAATATTTCCTGTGGTTCCACAGTAAGTAAATAACTTTTCATACTATATTCTATGTATTCTAGATTCATGGATTTTCAATGTGAGTGTCTTTATTAGAAGCACAATCACATATGATTTATAAAGATCTGTTTTGTTCACAAAGAAAGGTAAAAGCAAAGTTCATATAAACTTTCTTCTGTGAATTATTGATTTTATTATTTTCCTTATTGGAGAACCCTATGCCCTGTTATGCCATGTTACAATGCCTTTGTTAACCCAGTGAACTTTTGTATTTTGCAACATATATTAAGTGACAATATATCATGATCCCTTAACATTCATCTCCATAATGAGCTTACGTTTATTAGATACTAGCAAAATACCCGCGCTTCGCAGCGGAGATGTATTCAAATAACCTTTTTAGTAAGAAAGCCATAATGTATCAAGATTGCTGTAATCACTCGGACTTGATATATTAAAGAAAGACAATTCAATAAGCTTTACGATAATGCAACACTCATTAACTTTAATTTATATTATATTTATTCAACTACGAAATTTTGGTGAAAATAACCCCCACCACCCCTCCCGTCGCCCCCAATACCCCCCACTTTCCTCTCTGTCCACCCTCCAAACCCTTCCCCTTACACCCAGCCAGTCCGCACCACACCCTGAAATTTTGGTAAACGGCCGGCCGTTAGTGTGCAGGAGTTCAAAATTCTATTCCCCCCCCATTCACCCCCACCCTAAAAAAAATATTTTGTTAACCTTTTACTGGTAAAGGAGTAATGCATACAAAATTTGGTTGAAATGGGACCAACCATATAGATTTGTATAGCTTGTAAGCTAGGTAACCATAAGTCTGTGCAATGTCAGATACTCAGAGTTACAGGTGGAATTCGAAAGAAAAAACCAGCTTAACTTTTGTAGTAAGGTGCAATGAATGAGCCTGCCCAAATTAAGCCGTCTGCCTCCACGGCAAGTGGAAGATAGTGATGAGTGAGTGAATGAGTGAGGGCTTTGCCTTTTATTAGTATAGATTACCAGATATTACTGCTATCTGTGACAGAAAAGGCTCATGTAGCAAATTAAAGGGCGTGTCTGCATAGCCGGCAGCTACGTCTGTGATTGGCTGCCGGCTTGCGTCCTTTTCCATCTACATATGGAGGTGATTTTCCTCCTCTTCACTTTTTGCATTTGACATGCACTTTTTGCATGTGACTTGTAACAGGTACCTACAGTTAATTTACTTACCTTATTGCTTTCTGTGCACAGCTCATCCTATATTGCTTCAGTCTTATCATTTACACCCATAGTTATTTAATCTTTTAAATTTGGCTTTAACTTTTGCTTAACATAAAGCCATACCCCCTCCTTTCTTATTTTTTCTATCATATCTAATAGGTAGCTTCTAAATGCCCAGTCATGTGAATCATTTAGCTATGTTTCTGCTACACCAATCACATCATACTTTTTATTTAAAGCTATTAGTTCTAATTATCCATCTTTTTCAGCTTGACTACTTGCATTTGTAAACATACATTTAAGGTTATTATTTAATTTATTTACACATTTTGATGTACCCCCTCCTTCCTCTCTTCCCCCATTATCTTAATGAAACCCCGTTAAATGTCCACAGTACCCTCCCTCCTTACCTAGTTTAAAATCCAGCTCTTCGTCAGTGTTTTAAACTCTTGAGAGGTTATTTTAACTGAAACTGCATGAAATTGATTTCTTTACTTTCTAAATGTCTATTGTTTTTCATTTATTTTTTTTTAAACTTTCAAAAACAGTGAGTTTGTGTTAGTGGGAAATATGATTTCTTACATACTTCCATTCAGTCATTAGTAAGCTGTTTAAAAACATTTAACATTTCCTAAATAAATGATTTTTCTTCCAGGTCATTGTAATTCTGTTGTATTGAGTTCAACTGGACTAGAAGTTTAGTTCTTGAAGACGTTTCATTAGTCATCTGACTGTCTTTCTCTTATTCAGAATGACTTGTAAAAGAATCTGCTGACAAATTGGGACACTTTTCAGGATATTTATATAACAGGTTCTTGTGCAAGCCATTCTGAATTAAGAAAGCCAGTCGGATGTCTAGCGAAACATCTTCAAGAACTAAAGTTCAGTTCAGTCCAGTTGATCTAACTGAATACCACAGATATGCTAAAATGATGAGTATTGTAGGATAAGGCGATATCTTTTTGTTATGGACTAACAGTTCAATTTTACAGACAAGCTTTCGAGAGATACGCTTCTCTCTTCCTCAGGTCAAGTAGTACTAAATAAAACAGGGTACAGCACATCTCGAAAGCTTGTCTGTGAAAAGCGTTAGTCCATAATAAAAAGGTATCACCTTATCCTACGGTACCCATCTTTTTAGTATATGCTAATGGATTAACATGGCTACTATTGTTTTATCTGATTGCCACAGATACAGCGGTTAAATAAATAGTTTTAAGGTTTAATTTTGTTTTTCCATTTAGCATCTTACTTCCCTCTGCATTGCTAAGATTCCTCTGTACTTCTTATCTCAATGGTTATACTGAACAGTGGATCATACATACCCTACAGTACATAAAAGCATAGACCAATATATAGATTGCTAGATGCATATAATATACAGTTAGTAATGAATGCCCAGAGATGAGGCCATAAAAAAATAAAAAATTCCTTAGAGCTACAGGAAAAGTAGGAATAAATTGTTAAATATGTTAAAATTAATCATTACATACAATAAAACTGTCATACTAGAGCCTGGAACAAAAAAAGCTGCACAGAAATCACTATTAAAAGGCTAAATAGTCACATAGAAATGACTGGAGAACATAAAATAGACATTGATTGTCTGAATGACATGGCATTGGTCAAAAGTAGGGTTACAGGGGAACTGAAGTGATTCACACCCTAGCTGATCTATATAGGACAGGGGCCTAAACGTTTACCTATCAAATCAATGCTAATAGGGAGAAAACTAAACTGTAAATTGACAGTCCTCTCCTCTCCATTGGGCTTATTCTAGAGCATGTCTTCCCATACATAAGCCATCCTGCCAAGAGTAGGGGAGCAAACTGACACTTTGCAACTATTTCACTTTCTGCAGGGGTAAGGCTATAGTGTTTATTTCCTCACATTTGCTTTGGCAGATGGGAGAGGTAAAATTAAGCATCTAGTTCCCCTTTAAAGAATAAACCCAAACATCTGATACTCTGTTACAATAGCTTGCAGCATGTTTGTGTGTTTTTTTTAGAAACCTTTAAAGGCTGACTCTGGGTGCATAAAACTAGACTATGTTAGGCACTGTGATTTGAACAAAGATCTGTGAAGCCAATATTAAGAGGCATAATTCTGGACTGTGACAGGCTATTGTGTCCCATGTCTTTGTCTCTTGTTGAATCTTTGGTAGTATTTTTACTATACAATGTTACATCCAGCACTGACCATAATTTGTTTATTGGAGATGCCCTTTTCTTTAGTCTTTTTGTGTGAGATGTAGCTTTGGCTTTGTACTAGCCACCATTGGCACACTTTTTAAAACATTAAAAGCCAGCTTTAATGGGAGGGCCGTTTCATTTAAGTCATAGTTGACAGCCAATTAATAAAGGATTTGGTCATATGTATCAGTGGGGAGAAAAATCTTTATGCCATTTAAAGCTGCTGGAATATATTTTGCTGAGATCTAAGATGCTCTTAGGCAGTCAGTACAGCCCCTGTGGTGCATTTCATTCCTACTCGACTTAATCATAGCGAAAAAAAAGTGATTTGCAGTAAGTTACTTTTAAAATAAAGCAAAATGAGTGGTATAGTGACCATTTAAAGAAAAAAATGGAGGATCTTATTTAACACTACATATACTGTACACTAGTTCTGGTTGGTACAGGAATACTATATAATTGAGAATTACTGGTATTAATAACATATACTGTAGTTTCTGTTGGTACGGGATACTATATAATATGAGATTACTGGTATTAATACATATACTGTAGTTTCTGGTTGGGTACAGGGATACTATATTAATATTGAGAATTACTGGTATTCACACATAACTGTAGTTCTGGTTGGTACATGTATCTATATAATAATGAGAATTACTGGTATAATACATATACTATGTATTCTGGTTGGTAGAGGGATACTATATAATATTGAGAAGTAAAACTGTTATTACTACATATACTGAGTTCTGGTTGGTACAGGGATACTATATAATATGAGATTACTGGTATTAATACATATACTGCCGTCTGATTGGTAACGGGGATACCTATAATATTGAGAATTAACGGTATTAATACATATACTGTAATCTGGTTGGTACGGCGATACTATAAATATTGAGAATTACTGGTATTAATACATTAGTATCAGTAGTTCTGGTTGTCAGGGATACTATATAATATTGAGAATTACTATATTAATACATATAACGTATTACTCGTCGGAAAATTGTTTGGGCTCATATAGATCAGCTAACCGTAGGAAAAGAAACGGAAGGGGAATTAAAGGGCTGTCTACCCTAAACCAAAACTGCATTTTAACTGGTACCTGCCCCCGACCTCAACGAATATATTTTGGGCCCTTATTTTACTGGCATTACTAACAGATTTGAGGATAATAACTGGACGAGTAAGCTGGCCGCGTCATGCATTCAATCAAAGGCGTCAAACAACTGACACCACAGCAATAATTGACTTCGGGTTTCACTTCCCCTCCTGTGCACTCTCAAGCTTATAAAAAGCTCATTGAGCCGGTGGAGGAGCACAATCTTGCCAGAAAAAATAGAACTTATCATTAAAAAATATCCGGTATAATGCATGTAATAAACTGGTAAAATAGCAGTTGGGCGTTGCAGGCAGATAAGAAGGCAATAACCAGATTTTTGTTTTCAGTGTGCTGACCCCCTTTATTTCAAAATATGCCTGCTGGAGGGTATTGGATAACACAAACCTTTCCCTCCCAAAAGATTCAATACGAAGGAGATGCATCAGAGTCGGGGACTACCAAATTTATAATCTCCTTTAATCCAATCTATCGCAGTCTTAACGGTTTTTTAGCTTTATGCAAATCCAATTGAGAATTATATTTTTACAAGCATAATTTAACACTCCGATATCCCTCATATTCCTTCAGTCTGAAGACCCATCGACACAACCACTATCTTCACCAATCGACCAGGCCCCGTTTGCCGGGAGGCTAGACGCGCCTCACTGAACACGGTTTTGCCCCTGGACTTAGAGTGCCGTATTCAATCTGAAGGCCGGGAATACAGGAGACATTCCGGAGTGAAACTACGACAAGGCACCAGTATAGATACCAGGAATAGAACACAAATAGAGGTACAGACTAGGGCAGCACGACAGAGTCAGAATCAGGCAAAGGGTCAAACCAGGAATCAGGCAGGCCGCCAGGCACGGTACAGAGGGTTAAGCATAAAAACATAGTCCGGACCAAGCAAGGTCAGCGCATGCCAGATACAATCAGAGTCAAAAGCAAGGCAGGCGTCCTGTAATAGAAAAAGCCAACCACAAGCAGACGTAAACCTATCTGCTATATTGGGGCAATGAATACTAGACTGTGAGGGTTTAAATCCTACAGAGGAACCATGGGAGTGAAGAGAGAGAGAGTCTGATTCAGGGCAAGGAGCATTTGAATCAATTAGCCCGCTCCTTCCAATGGCTGATCTGGAGGCGCGGAGGGGTAGGACCAGTGCCTGTGCTCCTACGCCATCAAACTGGTGAAAAGCCGGGCGGGTTTCGCGAGCACGAACGGATTTCGCGCCGCGCGTGACTCACCGGTGCTCGCACCGATAAGCCCGGGACCAAACTGAGTCGCCACGGATCTCCTAGCAAGGTAAGACTTTTGTTACATCATAAGCGAGTAAGTTCTGTTGCAAGATGTTGGTAGAGTATTTAGGCCATGTTCTCAACGTCAACCATTTAAATATGCATTCCTCCAGATTTTGAGATACTTCCAGTGGCAGAATCTGTTCCATAAAGCCAGTGATTTTTTATCCCCAAAGTAGCGTTAAAATAACAGGACAGCCGCAATTAAGGTACTAGAAATCCACTCAGAGAGGTAGCATTTTGGTCATCATCATTGCGTTGTCTATACATCTGAGTCCAGCGTTGTATCAAGTTGTGATCTATAGGAGTGGATCAACTTATTATTGAGCTGAAAAATCTACATTTTTCTTAAAAAACATCCAATATTGATGTGAGCAACTTCTGCTGGGAGAATAAGCTGTTCTTCGTTGATTCCTCTGTTGACCCTTGCATCTAAAGGCATGTGTCAGCTGTGTCTTGTCTTTGAAATTTCAACCAGATCACATATGAATATTAAAGATAATAAAAAATCTCCTGTTGGTGTCATTTCCCTTAGTGTGCCAGTGTGGTGTTCAGAAACACAAGACTAATTATGTTTTTTTAATTAGTATTTTGTGTAATTTTATTAGTATTACTGTAATTAAACGGGTCAAATTGGATTAGTTATATTCTTTTGTTCCAGTTAGTACTGGAATTTGTGTCACTGAATATGTCCCAGTTACGACTACATAACATAGGAACATAGTAATGAGGTTGAATAAAGACAAACCTCCATCTAGTCCAACATTATAACCTCCTCGTTAACTGTACCTCCAGTTGATTCAGGAAAGCAAAAAAACCAAAGGCAATCAGAAAGTGTTCTTGATCACCCATCATCTGCTTATACTGTTTAAATACCAGTAATTCCTCACATATTTTTACTCACTTTTAAAGCTCTTCAGTGAACTTGCCATCCACACATCTTTCTGTAAGCCTTTCCACAGTTTTCTCCGTGTCCTCACCGTAAAGAAACCTTCCTAGTGTCATAACATTTAAATAATCAGAAATAAGTTTGCTTAAAAAGCCCAGTCATACATGACTCAATGAAAATACCAGACCAAGATACTGTAGATGTGTGGGTGATGTTGTTCAATACTAACTTCACAGTCTAAGTTTTTATCTCTAGCTTTATGGGCTGCTTAAGCAGACAGCAATTTTACCGTTATCTGGTTAGTTTTTTATATGACAATTGACTTGTAAGCTTTACAGATAGGATTGCTGGACAGCCCACCAATGAAAAGCAATCTTGCACAGTTATATTTTGACTTTTTATAGAACGAAGAGCTGAAAGACCCTGAGCACATCATTACCATTAGAAGAATAAAAAACAATATAAATTAGCACTTTTGTAATGTACAAACAAAACAGAATTGCCAACAGTATCAATTCTATATCAACATTCCTAAAATATTTTCTTCCTAATAACAAAGCCCTGTGTCTCGTCTCCTGTTTTATTGTTAAACTTGCACATTGAGTATTTTGCTTCGTAATTGAACTCACCTTATTCAGGCAGAGGAAGAAGTAACTGACTTAGTATGGCTGAACCAAAGTACAGTAAAAAAGGTAGATAAGCGGAACTGAAACCGTAGTTATACCCTTATTTATATGCGTGTGAGGTCTCATTCATCCAGGTCATGATGACTGACTTGAAGTTTAGTTCTTGAGACGTTTCGCAGTCAATCCAACTGGCTGTTTCTCAATTTCAGAATGACTTGGGTACAAGATTCTTGTACAAGTCATTCGATTGAAAGCCAGTCGGATTAACCAGCAAAACGTCTTCAAGAACTAAGCTTCAAGTCCCGTTTGATCTACTTGAGTACAACAGATAGACCTATTATTTATATATTTAATATCTTCATCGGAGATTGCATTGAGTTTTTTAGGAGCTACCAATGAGGTGGGTGGGTATCGGATATTACATATAGCAAAGGTAATATTATTTGTGTACTATCCACTGTTACCATTTAAATACCATCAGTAAATGTTTAAAGAATAGCAACTGAACTTAGCATTAATGTACACCACAAAATATAAAAAATACATAGACTTTACTTACAATCTGAGATACCTGTTTTAATTTGGACAGTCAAAAGGTAGGTTAAACCACACCCCTCTGTCTGCTCCATGTAAAAGGGAAGTGTATCCAATCCTGTACACAGTGTGATGTGTATTGTAATAGACATATACACCAAGGCTTTCTCATATACACCTCCAGCCTGCAGGTGGTATCAGTGAGTAATAAGAGACAAGACATCCCTGCTCTCTATGGCTAGGAGGACGGACAGGCGAAAGTAGATTGTTGTGTGTGCTTTGGAAAGAATTGACTGCAACACAAGATCCTGTGTATAGTCGGTTACCACCTGTTGGGAGGACATATATATGGACAGACACGGTGCCTTATTGCTACTAAACTCCTGAGTAACAGATCAGTGTCGCACCAACTTCAAAGGACCCACAATATACAGGCCTGTGTCAATATTCAAGTTGTGCACCATAGACAGGCACACCCCTGAGAACTGCACTGTTATGTGGCGACAACCCTGTTTAAGTCAGCTGCTTTGTGCCAGACCACCATAGTAACCCCTGTGTTTCCATGCTACCCATAATCCCTTCCAAAAGCAGTGATTCTGTACAATTAGTGACAGTCGTGCGGTAACCATTTTTCTCCGTTTTCTCTTGTATATTTGTTCTCCCGTATTAATGTATATACTTGAATATCAAACCGTCCCTAGTATAAGAACCGAGGTACCATTTTTAGAGGCACAAAAGGTTTTACCCTATTTGTAAATATTGCCCATCCCTGGGCCTCCGTAGGTTCTCCTAACTTGTCCGGCGGCCCCTCGCTCCACATCCTCAGTGCGCATCCGGACGAGATCACTACTCGGTTGCCCGGCAAAGTGAGGACAGGTTGACTCGAGTATAACAAAGGTAAAATTTTTCAGGCTTTTTTATAAAGCCTGAAAACCACCTCGGTTTATACTCGAGTATATATCGGTCAAAGCTATGGAGGCTGTTACATAGTTGCCAACATTCTCCAAAGCTCCCGGACACATTTCAGAACTTTTGCCGCCAACACCAACTTTGCCACGCCCTGTTCCAAACAACACCCACTCTTAATATTCACTTGCTTCCGACTTGAAAGATAGATATATGTCATAGATAGAGATAAATAGACAGACACAGACAGACAGACAGACATAGGTTCGAACATATTGATAGGAAATAAGTCGCACGATCGCTAGATGTCTCCAGATCGGTAGATGAGGTAGATAGATAGGTTTAGATGAGTAGAAAGATCGATCGATATCGCTCGCAGGTAGAATAGATTAGATAGATATAGTGTAGCTCGATAGATCTCTCTCCTCGCTCCGCTACGACACGGTCGAACGCCTAGCTAGATCCTTTCAACCCCCTTAGCTCGTGTCGGATCGATAGATAGATAGCTGTAGATAGACTATACCTATCGCCGACTCGCCAGATTAGATAGATGTAGCCAGATCGTATCTGTCGATATATCGATGTAGAAAAATTAGCTAGATAGATGTCGAGAATAAGATCGAGGATAGATATATAAATAGTTGATCGATGATAGATTCTAGCCAGACCACAGAGAGAGGACATAGGTAGAGACAGACGGGAGAATATAGAAATATTTTAAAAACCAACCGTCACACCCCCAAACTTCTATTTATTAGTGGACAATTTTAGACAGTTTTCCTTTGGGATAAAAGTAGCCAGACAGCACGTAAGTTTTGTTATTGTCACTAACCTCCCGGCAGGCAGCGTTTCAGGCAGAGACTTACCCAAATGATTTACAGCTCTTCACCCTCCCCCTTCCTAACTTGCACAGTACTGCTGCTGAGAGGCCGGTGGTCACCTGCGCTGATCCCCCTGATACTTGAAACAGGGCTCAGATTGCAGACTGTGCCCGGCAACCAGCTACGAAACAATTTTTATACATGCTCTCCGGGATATTTCCCCGGACTGTATTATGAGGGACTGCTTCTTAAATTCCGGGACTGTAGTACCGAGTAATCAGGGCTGTTGGCATCTATGCGTTACTAAAAGTATTGATTAAATCTCAATTCTCCTTCCTTCTACCTGCAGATGAAATCCCCCAATTAGACTCAAGTAGCTCTATCAGGCAGTCCCAATTGTCAACCTTTTTTCAACCTGATCATTGATGGGTAACTATGGAGTGGACCATTAGATTTAACAATTTGAATTGGCAGCCCACATTATGTTGGGATGAAGTTGCTCGCTTGTAAGTCCGTAGCCATTTTGCTTAGTGGTAAGCCAGGCGGTCTACCAATGGATTTCCTGTAAATACTGAAATAAGAGGCAGGTTTTGAGTTATTAAAAATGCTCTAAAGTCATTTTTCTCATTAATTCGGTATAGAGAGTATATAAGGATAATCCATTCTTAGGTCAACTGGGAATGAGAAATGTTTGTTTATACGTTAGATTTTAGGGCATGCTATTTATAATAACATGATGCTGTGAGGTTACCTTCTGTTAATAAGCTAGGTGAGGTACCAACACTACTGGCCGTGGTGAATACAATAGTATTTACCGAGCATGTTTCGTTTCACCCACAGTAATGGCAAGGCATTGCCTGGTTCTACCTCTCAGACCTGCATGATTTCCTATTTTTGGTGCCTCTGGAAGTTGGTGACTGGCTGAGTACAGTTTTTAATATACTTGGGTAAGCTTCTATTCCACTATATCCACACCTAGCAAAACATACACCCAGACACAACGGTCCACTTCTAGTATTATATACCATCAAATTTTAATGCCTTAAGATATATTCTGTGAGACTTTCCCCAACCCCCCTCCCAATAAAAGGAATAGGGACACAAACTCTATGATGTCAAATAAGTGATGTCACGTTCACTGCACATGCACATACTCAATGGGCCGTGGATGCGTTCTGGTAGGGGGTTGGAATTCTGTTATGGGGTGCAATGACAATTTGACTGCCGTGGGGAGCTAACAAGGACAATTGCATTTGGTTTTAATAACCCGGCTAGCCATCGCCCTCTAAGATTGGCCCCCTGTTTGACCGCGCAGGTGCACACCCCAAAGGCCGGCCCTGTATTTAATATCAAGAACTCCTTTGCTAATTACCTGTAATGCCCTCTGGCTTTGCTTGGAAGTCTTTTTACAATACTATTACTGTGGTTTCAACTCTGTTATGTCTAAATGTTTAAGATTTCTTACCAAACAATGAATCTGTTTATTCAGTTAGTATGAAATCAAAACTCTTGTTCAGCTTATGTTTACATTCAGTCTATTTAAATCTATAAAATATAGATATGGAGAAATAGTGATATACCCGTATACGGTATATAAATGCCACGAAATTATTTATAAATAGTATACAATAGAAAATGAAACTTGAACAGAACTTAAATACTACATAAATTTTATTTAGCTAGTACAAAAATGTATATATTTTTTTCTCTGCAGCTTGGTTTTCTTATCAATCCTTTGAACATTTTTAGACTGATATTGTATGCCTTTTGGGATGACGCAATTGCCCAATTTGGGTAAAATATCTCATATTATATACTCATGCTGACAATAAACAGAGCAAATCTTTGGCCCGGTCTAAGAATTTTTAATAATTAGAATTTGATTTTTACTGGGTTAACTGCCTCATTGGTTGCTTTTAGATAACAGTACAACAAACGATTGCAACTTTACTGAATAAGCCCCATAGCACTTATCTTACTTTGAATTTCCATGCATAATTAATGATCGTTTTAAGGGTATCTCTACCATAAATTTCAAACTTTTAGTAATGTATCTACCTCTGCCCAGACCTCATCCCGCTATCTCACTACTAAAAAAAGATTCAGAACTCTACTTACTCTCGCTCTGGGGCGCTCTGATTCAGCTTCTGCATCCAGAACTAGCAAACAGGGGCTGGACCGACAACCACGCCTGTGATGGCTGAAAGGCGCGCCAATCACAAGACACAGCTGCCGCAATGCAGGTGCTGCGGAATGAAGGTCGTAAGTAGATTTCTGATAGTAATTCTGACACGGTGGTTGAGGTGGGCATGGGGTGCCCTACACGACAGTAAAACTTAATCTAGTTGGAAGGTCAGCAAGGGAGGGACCTGAGGGTGGGAGGGAATGGATTCGCCCTGCGCATGTCACACTAACCTCCTGGAGACAAGATTAGAGGCAGAAACACTTTGGACAGAAGACAGCTCCTACTCAATCATTTTCCTGGACTTTGGACAAGCACTGCCGGATAATCCATAAGGATCAGAGGTGTAAGGTAAGGATTTTTTTTACTTCACAGTGGGAACTGTAGTGGGTTTTAAATTTTATTTTGGGGAGTGGACATGCCCTTTTTAATACTGTAGGTCTGTGTTTTTTATTATTTTTTAACATACTGTATTGAAGTTTATAGCACACTTTATTTTAATTATTTTAAATAATAAATATTTATTATTGGTAATATAATTTAAGTTTTTTTGCAGATGCCTATGGCAAAAACTCAAAAATCTGCTATTTTTTGTGAAGAAGAACGAATAAGACTTCAAAAACTGTTGGATGGTAACTTCAGAGATTTGACAAGCTAGGTACTGTCCTATGTTCTGCCCGTCCATTTTTTGTGTTTCATGGAAAAACACGTTTAGGGAAATGTACCATGATTAAAGGGTTCAAACACCCATGTGGCTCACAGGTGCTGTTGGAGCGCCCATACATGCCTGAATCGTCAGCCGAACGAACGTTCATACACTCGTGCGCGGGGTTGCCCCCTACAATCGTACGTGTTTGAAGTTTATCCCTAACACTTCTCCATTACCAGAATTTTATTTTTAGAAAAGCAAATTTAAGAGACACAAGATACCAAATGCAAACGTATCCACCTCGATTGTATTTCATCTCCGTGCTGCTCCCAAGGTTTTCGGGCCTACAATTATTCCTTTATCAAGCCTTCAAGTAAGGTTAATCTACCTGTACAATTGGCATCCTAAAAAAAACCCAACAATGCAGGTCCTAATAATTGCAGCTCACTACTATACTACTGGCAGAAATGCAATAGTAATGGAACTTAAATACAAAACAGTAATTTAAATCTGTTTTTAAAAAATAAAGATTTTTTCCTTTCCCACTGGACTTTTCCCTTAATATATGCTAGATCACCAATAGCTACTATTGCTATTCCTTTGCTGCTATTGCCTGGACCTTCCAATTCCTTTTTTTTAAACCATGTATTTGGAGATGTTAAATAGCCCCATAGACTGCAGTAATGCAGACAGCAAATAATCAATGGGCCCATACAAGGTTACTTTTAACACACAGAATGACACTCAATGAAAACATATTTCAGAAGAGCCAATGCAGTATCCTGAGGTCACTGGTTTAATTATTGTGCCGGAACCAGACAAGCAAAACAAGGCACCAAATGCTAGAACAGTTAGGGTCAAATGCACATGGTACGGCTGAAACGTTTGACTTATGGCTAATGGACAAAAACACCAAGGTCAAGTTTATTTAAGGGTTCTCCTTTGTACCAAATATAAATTCCACTCATCTGTCCATTGCTACCCTCTAAAGTCATGGGGTAAGGAACTTGCGGTTGAGGTCCTCACCCTGAGTACAAAGCATAGTAGGAAGAGGAGCAGGTAGTAGGTAACTATCATTGTCCTTTAAGGGACACCCCCCCCCTACCACGTTTCACTATAGCTGAACCGCATGTGTTTAAAGCATTTTTAGTAAATGAAAGTATAGCAACAAAGTAACCGTTCACTTGCAATGTGAGACCCCTCAAAAGAACTACTCTCTCTACAACTATTACCAGACTGACTTGCATTTGGGAGAAGAACGTTGGGACTTACTAGAAGACTCCCTGATAATATTGAATGTTCATATGAAATGAATGCATCGTCACTGCTATATATACGATGCCATCATTCATATGCATGGGGAGGTTTGGTGGGGGGGTCCCCTTTAAGACATGATAGCTACCTTATCACCCGCTCTCTTCTTATCTAATACTTTTGATTTGACAAAGCAAATTGACTTTTCCTTTAAGAAATAATTTTGGTTGCAAGTAATCTGCTTTGATAGAAACATCGGGAAGCAATGATTGTATCAATTAGGCACCCTGTGTTGCATTGTACCTATATGTTTTGGAACTGTAACATTCCCTTTAGTTATTAACGATGCTAAGTAGGAAGACCTAAGTACTGTAATATTTTTTAGGATCAAGAATTAGACTTTTTGATGTAGATTAATTTTTATTAACTGAGGCATTTAAATTTTTGCTTAATAGTTTTTTTCTTATTTGCAATTTCTTGATACACAAATCTGTGTAAATATATATGGAAATTGCTGGTACAGAAATAATTATTTCCCCCCCACCTCACCTCACAGAATTGGGTTTTTAGGAAAGCACTACATGACAAAGATCTACAATAATTCATCCTTACGGGGTTACGCCTTAACAGAGAACCCATCAGTCTTTAAGTATCCTGATTTTTTTTCTGCTGGTTGGGCACTTAGTACACCACTCAATCAAAATGGTGAGATGCTTTTTTTGCTGTGATTACATTTAACCCCCTATTGGTGTTTTTTATTTTAGTATCTCCTATAGGAACGAAAATAGCAAGTATGTTGAAAAAATTTGGAATAAGAAGAGATAAATCTCTATGTATCAGGGTGGCTGCCTACTTAGTTCTAAATTATATAGCATATAGGTTTTCTTTAAAACCAGATCATATATTTGACGATAGAAGAAACCTTAAAAGTACAGTTTATTTCTTTGAATGTCTCTATAGTACATTAGAATTGGTTGTCCCTTTTTTAATTTATTTGTATTGGCTTCACAACTCGTGTAAATATATACTGTATATACTAGAGTATGTCGATCCGGGTATAAGTCGAGTACCCATTTTTACCTAGAATTTGTAAAACTAGATTGACTTTTGAGTATAAGTCGAGGGTAGAAATTTAGCACACTACTGCCCTTTCCTTTCTCTCATGTTGTTTTTTTTGGCTCTAGGTGGCCCTTAAATGGACAGCATAATTTCCCATACATGAATTCCCATACGTATATCCAAATTCCATACCAGTAACCTCCAATGTCCTTGGCACTCCCCGATGTGCTGGAAACTACACTCCCAGCATGCTGGGAGTTTCAGTTTCTAAACGTGGAGTGGCAAGTTCAGTAAACTTTTTAATTAAGCTTACCATCATTTACATTCTCCTGACCCCATATAGTAAAAAGGCCCTCTCAACCCATTAGTAAAGGGCCCTCTGGACCCCATATAGTAAAGGGCCTCTTGGCCCCCATATAGTAAAGGCCCTACTGGCCCCCATATAGTAACGGGCCTCTAACCCCATATAGTAAAATGGCCCTCTGGGGCCCCCATATATAAAGGGCCCTCTGGCCCCCATATAGTACGGGCCCCTGGCCCCCATATAGTAAAAGGGCCCTCTGACCCCATATGGGAGTAAAGGCCTCGACCCCATCTAGTAATGGCCCTCCTGCCCATATAGTACGGGCCCGCTGGACCCCATATCGTAAAGGGCCCTCTGACCCCATATAGTAAAGGGCCCTCTGACCCATATAGTAAAGTGCCCTCTTACCCCCATATAGTAAAGGAATTTGACCCCCATATAGGAAGGGCCCTCTGCCCCATATATTAAGGGCACTCGGATCCCAATAGTTAAAAATGTCCCTGAAGAGTTGTAGTTTCAAAGCTGTCATTTGCACTGAACTAGCACTTTTTTTGCCCCAAACTGAGAGACCCATCAGATTTACAGCATCCAGATGATGTCCGTGACTGGTGCAGAGTTGAGTCCAGCAGCCAGACTACAGACGCAGGCAGGATGTAAAGCAGAACAGCTCCTGTATAACTTTCTATGCAGGTTTACCACAGCGCCACCTACGGTTACCTATTCTGCAATTGCAGAATTTGGATCTAAATAGGACTTTAGTTTTCAGGCTAATTTTAAAGCCTAAAATTCAACTTATACCCAGTATTACGGTATTTACATGCATTGATTAACACCGTGATTTTATAGCTTTTTTTGGATCGATTAATTAAGCAGAAATGCTGTTCAGTTCAGTTCATGACATTACACCCTAATATTATGCAGCTAAATCAAGTAAACTTAACATTGTGAGTAAAATAATTACTAGAAATTGTATAAATCTGATATGTGGTTGCCAGACAAATTGGGTGGGCGATACAGTAACCACAAAGCCCTTATCTTGCTCAAGAACCCATGCTTCCTTTTTTGATGTTCTGCATTGCGGGTTCATGAATTGGTTAAGTGAGCCTTACCTTCCCTCCAGAATCTTCGGGCCTATGTATTAAAAGTTCTTATTGTTAAAAACTGAAAAACGGTGCAATTTTTGCCCCAACCAATCAGATTCGCTTTCAATTTGGTCAACAAATCCTGATTGATTGTGGCAAAATTAGCACCATTTTTAAGGATAAGACTTTTAAATACCCAGGCCTGATTCTTCTATGCTACAAGTAGCGCAAATGTAACATTTCCTTTTGTCTCATGTGTCAAAGTCATTATTGGAGACTGCAACATGCCCCGCAGTTAAGTTGTATAATCCTACGCTATATTAAAGGGCATCTATACGAAAAATAGGATTTTTACAGAACTAACTGAAACTATAAGTCCTTCCTTCCTCTCCTCCAATCCGCCAATGTATCATTTTTTTTTTTTGATTCTGGCTCCCTATTTTCTTTAATATCCCATCTAACACTTCTTATATTTCAAAGGCTGTCCAATCACTTTCTTGCTTCTCAAAAATATTTTCTTCTGTGATAGTTTTACTGTCCTGGAACGGTAAACAAGTTTTGACAGTTGGAAGGCTTGTGCAGGCTTGACAGTTTGTTTGTGGGGGAAAAAGTCAGGTCATATGGAAGTGGAGTGTTAAAAATCAGGAGGGGGGATACTGCTCTCCTAAACAAAAATGTGTGCTGGATTGAATGAAGCGCAACCACACAAATCAGAGTAGTTCTACTCACCTGTATTTCAATTAAGATTACGGGGAGATGAGGCAGTTATTTTTTCAGTATATGTCCCCTTTAAACTATATTACATTGGGTGTACTGGGGAGTTTACACCTTAGTTGGGTGATAATGCCCTTATTACGTATCCCTCGGTCATTGTGGGTCCTATGGATGTTACATACTCTTCACAAGTATAAAAACCTAAGGGACTTTTGACATGGTGAGAAACGGTGTTTTCCAGGCTACCCGTTGCAGCATCTTAAGCCAAACATATGTTGCCTACTGGATTTATCTTTTACGGAAATAGGAGATATTCCGGCTAAGGGGTACAAGCAAAAACAGATACTCTATGTGATCTCTCTTTTTCATCCATTTGTCCGGGGTCAAAACTTTAACATGTAAGGAAGTGGGGGGGGGGGGGGGGGGGAAAAGGCTCTAAAGACATCTTAAAGGGCATCATAATGGAAAAAATTAACTTTTTCACTCCCCTTTCGTTTCCATGGGGTTTCTATGTTCCCCACCCCCCCAGAGTATCTTCACTTTTTTAGATTCCCTCCCTCTCTGTTCCTGAGATACACCAGTTTAGAAGGAATACTTGATTGCATTCCTCTACTCTACTGGACTGGTCATCACATCAACTGTGAACATACCTCCCTCCCTGCTCTTTAATAAACGAAGATAAGAGCATTGCAAGGGAGAGAGTAGCTTGATGGTAGTATAATGCTTGCACTTGACCCCCCCCTTCTTCTTAATAGCATTTTCACTGAATTGATGATGGTCCAAAGTTGAGAGATCGTAAACTGTTTCTTGTCTCCCTCTTCTTCTGTGTCTCCATGACAGCTTGCTTTCTATTGGCCATCTGTGCGTGTGCGTGTTTTTCATAATGTTGAACTTTTAACTCCTATTTGCCCCATGATAAGCTTGTCGTTACCGAGAGTTGAGACATGGAGGGAGGTAACAAGAGGAGGGGGAAGGGGGTAGTCTGCACCGCGATCTGACAGCAGGTTAAACAAAGTCCCTGCAGATGGTAGGATAAAGCGCACATAGTACATGAATTTTAACTTGGCAAAGGTGGCAAATGGTGTTTTTGTTCACTATAGATGCCCTTTACACTTGCAATGGGCGAATACCCTAGACCTGGCTTGGTTAATGTGTTGCCAAATTCGTAGTATAAAACTTACTTTACCAGCCCTCTTCCATGACTCTCCCTTTTTAATGATACTTCGGTGAATCAGGCAAATTGGCAGGACTGATTTATTCCCATCACTGAGCAGCTGCTGAACTCAAACTCCGAAGAAAAACACGGCAGACATGAACAAACCCACACGCTTGGACTGGTTGGTAGAAGGCATGGAGAATGGTAAGGCCTGGAATTAGAGTGTTCAACAGAAAACCAACCCATAAAGGGCATTACTTGATGTTGACTCCCACCACCTTTAGATCACAAGCTGTGTGTCATCAGACCCTGCAAACAATGAGCAGACACCCCTCCATAGCAAAGAGGCTGAGGTTAAGGAAAAATTTTAAAAAACCTTATCAAACATCATATAAAGTTACTGGGCCTTTGTCAAAACTGGAAAAGGATAGAAAACCAGTATCACAAACAGTGAAAGAAAGAAAATGATCATCCCATATATGATGGGTGTCCAGGAAACTGAGAATAATTTCTCTCTGCATGTAACTCGCACAGGTCCCGGCGTAGCTCGGGCTATAGCGCTGATTGCGCATATCAGTGTCAAGCTCCTGTTGAGACCTGCCATAAGGAGCCGCAGGGAGCGAGGTCTTTACTGTAACTTTCCTGCCTGCCTCCTGAATCATGTTTTTTTTCTTTATTTGAAGAACAGGAGTAAGACATAGATGAACAATATAATCAATTAACTAAAAAGAAAACAACCTCTTTTCAGAGGGAAGATAACCTTTAAAATAGAAAAAGCCCTAAGTGGTTATAAAAGTGGGTAAAAATATTCAATAAAACACAATTCCAAACATACATATTAACCATTCAAACAAACACCCATATGGTTTGCTTAGATATTCATTCTATAAGTTATTAAAAACATTAATGATAAATGGTCAAAATCGAATAACAATCAAAAACATACCCTGCAAATAGTCAAGGCCAACTACATATCTACTCAATGGGACCAATGAGGCCTTTCTTTCCTATTCAGTATCCCTACGATCAAAAAACAAACTAGAGTAAAGAAGAAACACTCACACAATACTTGATGGAAGAAGAAAACCAATACAACCCGAAACCCAATGACACCCACTAAGAACCGATTGGCTAACATTTCCTGCCAGAGAATACAATATCCTTGATCCTTCTTTAATAAAAAGCCAAGAGGAAAACTTTCTTTACCACACATCTCACTTTGAACACGGCAATCATATCCAATTACACCTACTGACCTCAGAAAATTCGACAACCAAACGCAACCCTAACTTCGAATTACGACCTGGAACTAGGATCACTACAAAACACTCCGGATATACTGGCCAGCTTTCAAAAAATACTAGCACAAATTCTATACAGTACACGAAAGTCCCATACAGGAGCAAATCCAAGGATACATAGCTGCCATGGAATTCCCAACCAAGTACACATCCACCGAGATAATCTAAACAAACCAATCTCGCTTGACGAAATCACCCAGTCAATACAAGACCTAAACAACAACAAAGCTCCGGTAACTGGGATGGTCTCCCTGCCGAAATGTTTATAAGTACAAAAGCTACTCAGTCGCCACTCCACAATGTTTCTCAACCCATTGATAATAACTGCTTCCCCAAATCACTATAAAGCAGCACATATCCTACTAAAACCAGGGAAAACCCGAAGAACATGATGCATACCGACCAATATCATTACTCCAACATCGGAACTTTAAATCTTTGCAAACATCCTAGCAACCGCCCTCCATGGCAGCCATATGAACCAAATGATCCGATCAGCCTAAGACAAACCTTTATTCCAAGTCCGAATCGACCATGATAATATTGGCCGGTGATAATATTTCCCTAGATTCATGTAAGGCGTTTGATTCACTGAATGGCCATTCTATGGGAGTGATGCGTAAATTTGGTTTTGCCCAATTCTACAATCTTACAATTACGCTATAAACACCCTACACACTTATATCCTTAAATGGAACTATTTTCACAGCCCTCTTTACTTCCAGAGGAACCGTCCAAAGCTCGTCCACTATAACCATACCTCTTGCAATAGCTCATTACGCCCTAGTCATTAAAATCTGATCTCAACTCCAACTTTCAAGGACTATATGCAGATGATGTGTACTGTACCTATACCTACCGAACTCTCTCTTACACATAAGCACTACAAACTGTTACAAAACGACATTTGGACCCTACTCAGGACTGCAAATGAATTGGGGCTAAAGTCCACACTATCCCAATTAGAATGAAAATGCTCTAAAAACTTGAAACATATAATGGCCCGATTCTGGTGGTCGCATTCAAATACTTGGGAATATCACATAACCAAAAACCCACACAAAGAGTTTTATAACTTGAACATAGCTCCACTACTAACCTTTGACAAGAGAAAACTGCTACATTGGTAAACTTACCTTTTTGAATCCTAATCCGGGCATATAACCTAATCAAAAAATCTTTTTGCTCCCAAAATACTTTATGCACCACACAACACACCTTAGCTTAACGTACGCACAACTCTTTTTTTTAACCCTTTCCAACTGCTAGAAGAATCATATTTGTTTTTTGTGTTAACTACTGCCAGAAAGAATTTTCAGGATTTTTCCCTTAATCAATCCGCTTAGACTAATTTTAACAGTAGGAACTTGCAGTAAAATCAGGATATTATACAAATTGTTTTTTGTTTCAGCACAAAGTGTACTTTAACATGGTAAGAAATTTTGTCAACTTTTCTGGAAATTTTACTGGAATTATGGGTAAATATGTAAAAAAATGAAAATCTTGCAAATTTTCATGGTTTTTCCCATTTTTACTTATAATTATCTAATGTTACACACAAAAAAAAACTCTAAAAGCTCTGAAATACTCCCAGTACAACGATACCAGATATATGTCGGTCCCCCGCCTTTTCCTGTCAGGAGACCCCCCCAAACTAAACAACAACCAAAACACCTTCAAGAATATTACGCAAATGAAAATGATAACCACTACTGACAGTTTACCATAGAATTCTACACATTAACGAATATCGCCCAACAAGTGAGGATATTTTTTTTAGAAACTACAAACTACAAACACCCGCAGGCATTTTCCGAGTGAAGGTTAGTTTCGATCAAAATGCAGATACCACCCGGCGCAGCTCTTCGTCAAATTGGTAAGTTATTTTCTCACATTTTCCTTTTTTTTTCCTCACTGTAAAAATCAGAGACAAATCAAATGCGAATTTTCAGCTAAAAACTGGGGAGGAAAGTTCAAACGCATCTCAAATATGAAAGCCAACCCTCCGAATAAAAAACGGTAAATGCCACATTCATGGGTGTACCCCGAGACATATGCTACCAACTCACCCAGAGCGGACCAGTGCCCAACGTCAGTAGCAGCCAAAAAACAAATGCCATTTTTGTATGTTGAACATTCTGCATTTTTTCGCACCAAAACACCCCCCCAACTCAGAAATACCATACACCCCCCCAAAATATATATTCTTGAAATCTACACACCTTCCCGCTATGTTAGCCTGTAGTTTGTTCATTCATACCACAATGGGTGGGCGCAGTTCTCGTAGAAATTCCACCTTTTTTCTGAAAAATGAACAAGACAACTTCAAAAGGTAAAAATCATGCAAAACTCATGGAATCTAAAAAAAAGTTACTAAAGATCATCTCCCAAATGTCCTGAATCAAACGGTTGCCATATGTTTGGTTACACACTCGGACGTGAAAGCGAAAAGCCACGAAGTGACAATGCATGATGGCCTCAAACAGCGAAAATATTTACCAACCCAATTTGACAGTCTGCAGTTTTTTTTCCACAAAAAGAACTCCCCTGATACCTCAGAAATACCCCCCACTAACCTATATATTCCGAAATCTACACACCTTCAGCATGTAGCACTGTCAGTTTTCGTGTCATTCATACCAAAAAGGGTGGGCGCAGTTCTTCGTAGACGCTCCGCACTTTTTGTGAAAAATACAAAAACAACTTCAACAAGGTAAAGAATCATGCCAAAACCTCATTTGACTGTAAAAAAAGTTTCTATACCAATCTCTTCAATGTCCTGAATCAAACGTATGCCAAAATGTGTGGTTTACAACACTCGGCATGACAGCAAAAAGCCATGAAGTGGAGACAATGCATGATGGCTTTCGGGAAACGTCGACATTTCACCCACTCTTGAATTTAACTATGTCTGCAGTTTTATACCACAAACAACCCCCCAACTCAGAAAACCCCCCCACGAACCGATATATTTCTGACATCTACAAACCTTCAGATACATAACGCTGTACTTTGTTCATTCATACATGAATGGTGTGGGCGCAGTTCAATGTAGATATTCGGCATTTCTACACAATTTCCTGGAAAATAGAGAAAATACATTTCACAGTTACAAAATCACACCAAAACCCCAGGGACTGTAAAAAAAAAACTGACTAAAGATCAATCTCCTAATGTCCTGAATCAAACGGTAAAGGCCATATGTGTGGTTACACACCGAACATGGAAGCGACTAGTCAAAAAGTAAAACAAGGTGCAGTGAGCAATCACAGCATTTTCCCAAAACTATATATTCCTCAGAATCTACATACCTCACTACGTAACGCGTACGTTGTTCATTCATACCATCCAATGGTGTGGGCGGCAGTTTCTTCGGTATACATTCGCATTTGGTCTAACACATTTACAAACACAACTTCAAAAGATGAAATCATGCCAAAACCTGATGGAATGTAAAAGGTTCCTAATACATCTCCAAATGTCCTGGAATCAGACGGTATGCCATATGTGTGGTTACACATGCGGACCGTGGGAAGCCAACCACACAAAGTTAAACAATTCCCCATGGCCTCAGAAACAACAAAAATATTCAGGCCCAAATCTGAATTTGAACAGTCTGCATTTTTCCCCACAAACCTATATTTCTCGAATCCACACACCTTATCTACGAAATTCTGTATTTGTTCATTCTTACCATCAATGTTGTGGGCATAGTTTTCTTCGTTGAGTTTGGTTTTTTTCAAATTTTTTAGAAAATCTGCTAACTAGCGTCTCTCAAAGGTAGAACTCATGGCAAAAATCCCAGTATGTAACAAAAAGTTACCAATATAACACTATAAATACTCTAAATACCTGAAATAAAAGGCGGTATGCCTTATGTTGTTACAACACGCAAACCTTGGAATCACTGGCCACAAGTGAGCCAATGAACAATGGCCCAATTACAGCAACTTTTCATATTGTCAGACTACACTCCCCTCTATTTAGAAACTACCCCCCAAAACTTATATTATTTCTTGGAATCTACAACACCTCAGCTACGTTACGGGGCCATGCTTTCATACATACATAAGAATTCCAGACCCATTTAATCAAAGAACTCCGTGTTTTTAGGAGTTTTGTGAAAAATAAAGTAAGATGATTCAAGGGTTTAAATCCTCACTAAACCCACGTGACAAGCAAAAAAACCACTAAAATGTCCAACTCCCACTGTTTCTGAATCAAACGGGATGCTATATGGGGTTGGTGCACACAGGGACGTGCCACTATGCTAAACTGGGCGCATGCACAAATGCAATTACAAAAAAATCAATTGCTCTTAATTTGAACGCCTAACTTTTTTTCTAAGGAAACAGTCCCGAAACATGGAATTCCCCCCACAAACTATATATTTTTGGATCTACACACCTTCAGCTACTCAATGCACCACCAATACAGGTTTCCATGTAAATTTCACTTTTTCCACCATGTTTTTCCGGAAATGTATCAAATACAATCAAAGTTAAAAATCATGCAATTTTCCATGTTATGTAAAAAAACCTTTTCAATTATCAATCTTCAAATGCCCTAATCAAACGGTATGCCATATGCGGGGATGCACACCGGGACGTGCCACCAACTAGCTCAAATTGGAACCAGCGTGCACAGTGTAATACAAAAAAAAATCAAAGTGCTCTGTAATTTTCAAACAGCCGCCCAAAACTTTGGAAATGCCCCAACAAATAAACCCCCCCACTAATATCACTCTCCCACATGTTCTGAATCAAATTTATCCCTATGCGTGGAGCACACAGAGACGTGGCCACCAACTACTCAAATGGGACGCATGCACAAACGCAATTACAGAAAAAATCAAAGTGCTCTGTAGTTTGAACAGCCTACACTTTTCTAAGGAAACAGTCCCGAAACATGGAAATTCCCCCACAAAAACTATATATTTTTGGGAATCTCCACCTTCAGCCATGCTTTTCATACAGACATTAAGAATCCAGACCAAGTGATCCAAAGAACTCCGTGTTTTGAGGGGTTTTGTGAGACAATAAAATAAGATGAATTCAAGGGTTTAAATCCTACTCAACCCTTTTGACAAGCAAAAAACCCACTAAAATGTCATCTCCCCATTCGCCTGCATCAACCGTATGCATATGTGTGGGTGCACACAGAGACGGGCCACCAACTATGCATCAAATGGGACGCATGCACACTCCAATTACAAGAAAATAATCACAGTGTTCTGTAATTTTAAAAGCCTAATAAATCTTGGAAATACCCCCACAAACTATATATTTGATAGCTAACACACCTTTCAGCTACGTGATGAATTCCGACTGCTGTTATTCATATAACTCGTGCGTTTAGGAGATTTTGTGAAAACAATAAAATAAGAGGACTCATGGTTGAAATCCTACCTAACCCACTGCAGTAAAAAAACCCCACAAATGGCAATCCTCCCACATGTCCGAATCACACGGTAATGCCATATGGGATTTGTTGCAAACAGTACGGGGCACCAACTATCTCCAATTGGACTATTCGCAATGCAATTACAATAAAAAATACAAAAACACCCGCCACAGCCACCCCCACACCTATCCCCCTCCCCTTTTGTGGTATTTATAGTGAAAACCATTTTAGTACGGAGAGTCCACATCAGTTTTGCACACTTTACTGACTAAAAAATCATCCGGTCTTTTCTTTTTTTGGTACCTCTGCAAAAAATTCCCTACTAAAATAGGCTTACTTCCCTTGAAACGAACAAAATCATGATCCGCGTTTCCGTTAGGATATCACCTGGGACATTGTTGAACTTGAGAAGAAAAAGTTGTGGTGCTAATTTTATATTTTTTAGGTTAAAAAAAAAAAAGGTGTGTGTACACTTTAAGATTTTTTTTTGTGTGCATTTCCCCTTTTTTTTTTGGATCAGTCCCAAAGATGATCATGCAAAATCATCTTATGGGAATGATACTGAACTTTCCATTCGAAAGCCGATCGGAAATCACGTGCCCGGAAATCTTTTCCCATGAAGTGATTTTTCATTCATTTGGCAAGAATTCATAAGTTATCACCAAATTATGATCTCTGTCCCCTTTTTTGTAGTAGCAAAGACTTAGAAAAAATCCTATTTGTGAATGGAACTTTAGTTCCATTCCAAATGTATAGTAAAGCTTTCAACATGACATCTGTACTATACAGTACCTGCAGCGTGATCTGAATGGAGATCGCACTGCAGTACCACTCCACTAGACCCCAGGGCAGCCTCCCCCACTTCAAGGGGAAAGACCCCGTTGAGGAGGAAGCTCCGTGACGTAACCGGGGTCCCCCCCCCCCCCCCCTCCCTTTCCCGCTTCCTCCTAATGACTCCACGTGGGATAGATGGGAACCGGCTTCTACCTGCGGGACCCTCGCTACAGGTAGGATATCTTCCGATCCCCCCTCGATTTGGACGAACCGAGGGGGATCGATGAGGCTTGGGGGGCACTTGAATGCTGCCCCCCGATTGTGCCTCGTAGCAGTGGGCAATTTGTTGTTGTGGTTGTTGGGTTGTTGGTGGTGACTGAAAGCCACAGATCGTATATTCAAGATCTGTGGCAGTTTGAGTTTCACTTCACAGATCCGTATATTGAAGGCTTTATTGAGGGTTAAGCCTTCAATAGCATGTCATTCCCTTCTGTGGAACCGAGCTAAGATCAAACTACACAATTGCAAGCACCCAGAAACACACGCCGCCTAGCCCTACCCAATTTCCAACCTACTATCTAGCCCAGCCAAATCAAGCTGTTGAGATGTACCTATCACAAACAGAAACCACCAACGCATGTAAACATATGCTACTAAAAACAACACGCTTGCTCACAATGCAAAAACCCGAAGCCATACGTACGGACCTGCAACAAAACCCTGCCATACACAGGCAAATGGATGTCCCCAGAACCCCCAAAAGAAACAATGAATCAACCTGGTAAATACGACTTGCATACTTCAAAATCTTTATCACACAGACACGTCCTTTTAAATACCATAAAATCGGAAACCCAGGATCAACATCAAACTCCAACATCTAATTGATAAATGCCGGGATAACCCAGGTTGACCCCTCTTCCTCTCTCCCCTACGCCACCCGTCCCACCCGACACCTCTTAACCACCCTCCCTTCCCCGATTGCTATGCTAAGCCACACTTAATATAATACATACATCCAATATTCAAGGAAACGTATGTATGTTAATTTTTCTTTTTGATTTTCACTTTATTAACGGGCAAATGTCCACCCTTTATAACAACCTGTTTTTTTTATGTTATTTAGTCATTTTCCCCCAACCGCTATACTTATATTCTCAGAAAGTCCCCCAATCATTTCTACCTTACCTCTCTCTCCTTTCGCCGCACTGCCGCCGCCCTCTGCCTTGCACGGAACTGCAAGCATGAGGCGGTACCGGCAGCCACGTCTTGTCCGCTTGCTCATAACGGTGAAGGAGAGAGGTATAATAATGATCGGGGGACTTTCTGAGAATATAATTATATTGGTTTGGGGGTTGGGGAAAATGGACTATAATATACATAAAGGGATTTACGCTAAGCTGATGGTAAACCAAAGTGGTAGGAGAGGGAAGAGGGGAAGAAGGGCTGCAGTGGCGCATGCCAACACTTCTCCCGCAGGGGAGACATGAGGCAGAGTCCTATATGAACTCTGCTATCGGGTGAACAAATATGTGTATGCTTCGCTGCCAGGACCCATTAGGTTCGGGTCACGCCGTCCTACTGCTCCTTCCCAGCATTATTGGTAAAACACAACAAGTCTAGGACGGAATGGGACGCCATACAGTGTGTTTCTGCGAACAAAAGTGTTTATTGATCAACTGTTTCCACCCCACCCGTGGCTTTTTACACTTGCAAAAGACCCGTTGTGGGTCGAACATGTTGGATAAAAACCTTTGTGTTTCGCAGAAACACTGTATGGCGTTCCCCTCCTTCCTAAACTTTTTATGAACCTGCTATCTCCTGGTGGGCAGTTTTTTGGGACTTTGGGGGGGGAACTACAGGAGAACCATTTGGAGCTGGATGTGAGGTAAGGATTATATTACACTACCGAGTTGGGCCAGTAGTGGGGGATTATGTTTTGGTGTGGACATGCCCTTTAATACTCTACTAAATACATGAAGATTTACAATTGTTATAAATCCATCATTACACACGAAAAGTACAATGTAATGTTAACAACTGAAACATTAATATACAAACAACACTGGAGATGGGGTCAAAGCCAACCCCTAAAAAATGCCCCATTCAAAAAGAGTGCTCTTTTTTTGATGGGGCCTTTTTTTAGGGGTTGGCTTGACCCCATCTCCAGTGGTTTTGCTAATTCTGCTTCTAATTCTGCTCCTTGATGCACCGCCTATATGTTGGCGTATGCCACCGATTCTTGTAGTATTGAGCTTTTTGTGCCACACCAGAATAACCACAACATTAATATACGTCTTACAATTAAAACCGACAGTTAAAAAAATATATATCTAGATGTTGCTGTTACATGCCTTTTTTCTGTGGACTTATGTTTTTTTTTTTTCTTTTTTTTCCATGTACATGCTTGCTGGTATCCTGTTAAAAGATAGGCACCTTTCCCATTCGGATTTCACAATTGACTTAAAACACTAGGTACAGTAAATGTTTTCCCGTCTTTGTTCCCCCCGAATGTTTAAAATAATAATTAATTCACTTATAGCAAAGATTACCAACTAAAAAGAATCTATGTCATCAGTACTCTAACACTGATAGTAGGAGTTTTTCGCCTTTGTTTAGGATATGATAGAAAAAATAATAAATAGGGGCTAGGTGTTTGGTTAAATTTAGAAAAAAACAAATTTAGAATTACAAGACAGTATATCGCAGGTAATACATAATGAGGGTGTATTACATGCACATCAGTCTCTGACATTTGTGCACTGTTTTGTTTATATGTGGCAGAAAATGGGCACAAACCTGACCTCGGGAGGTTTTATATCTGAAAGCTCTCCCCAAAGTACTTTGTCCTCTCGCTGCTTTCACTGTTTTTCTCTAATACTAATTCGCAAATTTTGCGTTTTTTTTCATACTGCACCTTGGATCTCTTTTTAATATTGATGGGAATTGGCCCATACGTTGCTTGACGATACTTTCAACCTGTCAAGAAACCCCAGTCTGGAGTCCTAACTTTAAATTTTTTTACCTTAAGGGGCATTACCTGTAATAACAGTTTACCTTCCTGGATAGTTTAAATCCTTTTTTCCCCCTATTACCCTCCAGACCCTACCTTTGTTTTTGATCTTCCCGGCCTCCTCCTCCACTGAATCCATGTTCTTAGTCCTGCCCCCTTGAAATCTCACAGCCAGTTGGTTCAGATTAGATTCCTTGATCGTGCCGCCGCCTGTGACCGTCTTATATCTGGTGTCTGTGATGAACATCACGGGGCTCACACTCCTTGGTAACACACAGGGAAGCGAGCACCATTGACACACGCCCCTGGCATTCTCTGCCCAAATGGGCGTTAAATATTTGGAAATCTCAATGGTGGGCAAGCTAAAATGTATTACAGAGGAGCAGTAAAAGGCCGCAATGATTCAAGAACCTAGGGTCTGGAAGGGTAGTAGGAAAAAAAATCTCAACTTTTTTATCTTAAAGGCACAACTATGGGCAGGAGGATAACTTGATGATTACAGTGTCATTTCCCTTTTATTACCTTTTCCTAACTTTTGCATTTCCTCATTACCTTGCAAATTGGCCACTTCCCTCATAAAATCCAGTGGGGTTGGGGGAGTGAAATCCTACTATACTAATCCACTGCACTTTTCATCCCTACTTTTTAAAATGTGTTAAAATATGTACAGCACAACCACCTGAGTAAAAAAATCCCCATAATTCGAAGGAAAGTAACATTAGGAACGACCAATGGTATTTTTCCTTTGTTCTAGGCAATGGGATTTCAGTAATGAATTATCAATGAAAAACGTTATAACGCTCATCTTCCTTACATTCTTCTTGGTACTGTTTTAGTATTAGTCCTTAAAGGGTATGTCCACCCTTAAAATAATTTTTTAATATATGATTCCTCTGTCCCCCGCCCCAACCGTATAATTTTTACTCATTAGAAAGTTCCCCAACTTTACTTACCGCCGCGCTTCTGGCCCTCTTCTTGCGGAAAATGCAAGCAAGTTGTGTGACCGGCGGGATGGAGAGGGAGAAGGCTGTAGTAATAACGCATGCCAAACTTCTCCCCCGGAGGCCAGGTAGGAGCAGAGTCCCTATATGGACTCTGCTCATCCTCCTGGTGGGTGGTCAGTTTTTGGGACTTGGGGGGGGACTACAGGAGAACCTTATGGAGCTGGGATTTGTAAGGTAAGGATTACACTACACACACAATGGGGGCATAGTGGGGGGGATATATTTTTGGGGGTGGACTGCCCTTTAATTCCCTCCTGAATATGAAATTTTGACGCATTTTATTATCTTTTGACAGTCTGCAAACTTCTTATCTTTTCAATTTCAATAGCATTGCTTAGAAAGTTATTGTAATTTTTGCTTGGATGGTCCTATTAATATGGAAATATACGAGGGCATGCTAATAACTAACCCTGCCAAAGGGAGACCACATTGTTTATTGGTAATGTTCTAAAGATGGTCTTACTTAACTTCTTCACTTAGGCTTGGCCATCATTTATCACGTTTAAAATGGACACCTCTTTTTTTTTCCGCATCACTGCGTCTGATTGGCCAGCAATTGCGAATTTCGCCGAGCACGTGTACCAGAGCACCATTAACGTGTTGCATTTTCCGAGCAATCGGATGCGCTCTAGTGTCGCCTCAGCCCATGAGCAATTCCCGAAAGACTCCAACACCTTTTTCTTATTCTGCAGTAGAGATGGCCAAGCTATATAAAGTTTGGTCCGCTTTCGACCTTTGGAACTTCAGTAACATTCCAAAGTTCAAAAATGTGGACCCATTAAAGTCAATGGGGGGAGTGATCGTTCGAAAAGTCTGGATGATTTACAGATAAACAATGTAACTTACTGTAAATGGCTGTGGCAACTGGAAATGGTTCTGGGAAATGTACTATCACCATCACTAGCACCAAAACTTTCAAACACCAAAACTTTTTTTTACACTTCTTGCAACACAGCGGCATTGTCGGGGTTTATGCTACTTCAAGGTTAGGCCCTTCGAGGTTCCGAACGATTCTATTTTCGCTACCCTCGAAAGATCGTTCGCTTACCCTCGAAAGGAACATAAAGTCGAAGATTACTGAAATGAACCGATACTTTTGAGATTAGTGAAAACCGACTATACTCAATGTGTAAGCGAAGATACTTCGGTTAGTGAAAAATGATATAAAGACTGGGGAGCACACTCCCTTTGTGATTCAGTGTTTTTTTAACAACACATCAAAGTTTCGGGACATAGTTGTCCCTTCTCCTGATACCTGAAGAAGGGACAGTGTGTCCCGAAACGTATTTTGTTTGTTACATACTCAGCTGATTCAGTGAGTGTGTGCTCCTCCAGTCTTTATTTCGTTTGGAGTTCCTAGCCCTGGAGTAGGGGGGGCAGGAAGGATTGCATCCAAGATTGCGGCCTACAGCCAATAACAGTGTGCTGGCGTGACTTTGTGGACTTATTAGTGAAAAATGATCCATACATTCGAGGGTTACCGAAAACAAATGATACTTTCGAGGGTTTACCGAAAATCAAAGGTTACATTCGAGGGTTAGCAACACGGTAACATTCTAGGGTTAGCGCAAACGTCCGACATTCGAGGATTACAAAAACAAAATTACAAAGGTAGCG
Source organism: Hymenochirus boettgeri (assembly GCA_019447015.1). NCBI lineage: Eukaryota > Metazoa > Chordata > Amphibia > Anura > Pipidae > Hymenochirus > Hymenochirus boettgeri. Next base: position 300,088,024 of record CM033470.1, on the reverse strand, counting down.
AACGTATACATTCTTAGGACTAGTGACGGCCGGAAAAACAAACTAGTTCGAATATTTTTAGTTCTTCCAACCCGTATAATTTCCGGGTGCATCTTCTACACTGCATTATTCGGCATCCTGGATAGACTGGGAATCAAATACTCTCTAATAGAGATATTTGATTCCCGACGTTTTTACAGCAACCCCTAAGTAAGGCGCAAAAAAACTTCATTAGACAGTGCTCACGCAACCTAATGTTACATTATTCTTCCAAAGTAGAATAAATTATTGTACCACTATACACTGCTCTTTGAGTGATCCTTCATCGGGTCAGTGGTCAGTGGTGACATGATGGTGCAACTGATCTCCTATTGACTGATTAAATTGATTTTATTAATTCGCTAAATAACTGTTTCTGATACATCCTATTGCGTATTTTGAGAAACATTGGGCTTTCACCTGTACAGAGTTTGCAGTTCTGAAGCTATTGTTTTAGATAACATGTTGATTTCCTTTTGAAACCCTGAGAGATTTGCGTTCTACATTTGAAGAAAATGGATAGCACGAACTTACACACATAAACGAGTTTTTACTGATAACCAACCTCCTCTCCTTCTGCATAATGTGCAACAGCATTTCGAATTCCTTACCTCTATTGTAAGTCCAATTTGATTAGGTGAATTGTCGATGGTTTTAATGATCCAAATGTTGCAGGAATGCAAGACCCAAAACGTTTTTTATCTCCTTTTATTAATATAGGGCAGACTGTCTATGAACTATGTTTCTGTAATAAAGAAAACTATTTTTCCTATGGAATTTGTAGGATGGAAATGAGTTATGGATAGCGTATGGTTTATCAGAAATTGTTATTGGGTTATAAATCGGTGTTGATGTGAATTATTGACATCGGTTTTTTAGATTTTGAATTTTTTACACTGACTTTACACAGACCTGATGTTACCCCCCAAGTTCAACCTTCCAATCTATCATAAACATTGTACTGATCATGCATATTCTCAACAGCTCTCCTTTCGTTGTCCATAAAGCTGGTTTATTCCCCCAATAAAATTTTTAGTTTGCACTTGCTGAGACAGAGCCAGTTTTGCCTGTTTGAATCCTTAAATGACCTTGTTTTTTGTTTGGATTAAGTTGCTTGCAGAATGTTTGAGACTATTGCTTATTTCCTTATGTCAGTGTTCCTGTGTAAAGCTTGGTATTCTACATCTTGCTGACAAGATTTGGTGACAACTTTACAATATCAGCAATTTCTCTTTGTCAAACAACTGCTTAATTTCTTTTATTTCTGTCCTAGTTGTGTGTAGTATTTCATTTTTTCATGCCAGAAATGTTCAAAGGGTGCATTCACTTTTAGGGATTAGGACCCATCAGTTTAGTCCCCATTTGCAATACTGTACATGGCATGTAGAATAGGAGTAGGGATGAGGTTATTATAATTACCTATAAGCTTCTAACTATCAACTGATTCCAGTAGGTCTTAACATTTAGGTATAGTGAAGGCTGTACAGTATTGAGCATCTATGTTCCTATATTCTCCTGTTGGATCTTTATTAGGGACAAGGTTGGGTTTTCATATAACTGTGCATTACTGTGTTTGAGAAACCCATAGTGTCCTGTGTGTTTAGAAATTTAATAAATATCTAATTTTTACTAATAAAGTTTTACGGGAGATTCCAATAAAGTTCTCATCATTTAAAATGAAATGATGCTAATTATGCCCAACCCCAAATCAGATCTTATGTACATTTGGAAAGCTAAACATCTGATGTTAGGGCAAGATTAGCACCAATCAGTTGGGTGTTCACATCTGGTGATATATGAATTTTAAGTGGGATTTTTATGTTTTTTATGTATTTTTCTTTTTTTATATAGCTGTATATATTACACAGTGCTTTAACAATTATCCAGCCCCGGAGAGCTGCAATCTCATCCCGTTATCTCACACACTCAATCTGGCTGTATGTCTTTAGGATTTTGTGGCACACAGGTTAGATACATTTTCGTTGGCGCACTCTTAGTGGCTACTATGATGGCCCAACATTTCCCCCCCTTTCACATTTTTAAAAAAGTCCATTTATCAGGGTGGTAGGAGCCTTAACTCCTACCTTCAGTTGTACCCCCGGATGTGGCATTGAGCTATTAAGCTCTTAAGATAGGAAAGGGTATAGCAGGGGGGAGGTTCTTTGCTTTTAATCACTAGAATAATGAATTGGCTGACGTCTGTGCCATATTGGTTTGTAAATCTGTCCCTTTTTCCACTGTTTGGTAGTAATTAATTTGCAAATTCTTTCAAGCATTCTCTGCCAGGGCTTGTTCGTACTTGGTCATTTTTGTTTTAGGGCAAACGATCTTTGCAATATGTGCTTTTAAACGGATCAGAATGACCTGCATCAATGCATTTCTTTCCCAAGAAACAGATCCATTTTTAAAAAAAGATGGGGAAAGGACCCAACAGACTGACCCAAAATCGCCAAAAAATATAGATTATCTGTTGTCGGTCCCATTTGTGAGTCAACACCCCCTCAGCTGGTTTCAGAAATCAGTTTTCTCACTTTAAAAATCTCATTGCTAAAGTTTTGTACAAATGTATTTTTTGTTTGCCCCTGTCTAACTTATTGTGCAGATTCTCTGTAGTCTTTGTAATATTGTTATTGTTCTGGAGCTGTTCTAATTGATCTTTTTTCCCTAGGGTGACCCATTGAAGAAGAGGACCTAATTTGGTTTGCTATAAAAACCTGTAAAGTTCACAAAGATCGAAGTATGTCTATTAATCTGGTTTTGCTTTTTATAATGGCAAGATTACATTGAATGGTTAAGGAAAATTTAGTCAATTTAAGTTTAATTTTTATTGACTTTATGTTAAGTGCCATATGGGGCATTTATTATCAACGTGTGTCTTTTGATTTTGTGCAAAATTAATTACAATACATAAGGCTAAGCATAATCTGTATTCAGTTAGTTCAACTGGATGAAAGTTTAGTTCTTGAAGATTTTTTTCGCTAGGCTCCTTTGGCAATTTTAAATCCACCAGAAGGAAGTACGAGCCTTCAGCAGAACACTTAAGCCGTAGACCAGAACATCAAATTTACCTGAGAGTAACATACACAACACCGGCTTTCTTAGACTGCTTGTAGAAGTCAGGCAATAGAAACTGGAAGTAGAGTTTCAGAAACCAACCCACAACAGACCAGTATTTAGATCACAACTGGGTGTATCATACCCCTGCAACACAAGCATAGAACATTCCCACTAGCACAGAGGCAAGGCTAAAGAAATGAAACATCTCAGAGAGCCCTTAAAACTTTGGATATCCCAGACTGGCCTTTGTCAAAAGAAGTAGAAGGAAAGAAAAGAACACGAAATACTCAACATTGATGGGAAAAGCAAGACAGGAGGAAGACATGGTCATCCCATATGTAGCAAGGGTCTCCGAGAAATAAGAGAATTTTTAAAAAAACACTGTATCCCTTCTGCTTTAAACCAAATAATAACACTGAGGCAGTCAATTGGTACATTCGTAAGACCCAATAACCCGTAAACGAAAGAAAAGCGACATCATGTGCAGTGCAGTGAAGAATGCTCTGATTTAATGTGTTGAACCCAAACAGACACGCAACTGCATCAATGTATGGGGAAAAGCAAAAGAAAAAAAAAAAACAGAAGAGCCAATTCCTTGGTCAAGGACTCAGCCTGTTGTACCTGCCATCTAAAGGAACACTAAACCCACAAATACGTATTTGCTTCGTTGTATTATCACAATCACAGGGGAGGTGAGAACGCTTATTCTCACCTGTCAGTTCCCATTCCACCCAGTCACCCCGAGCATACTATTATTCACAGATTATTCACAGGGAGGGTGAGAAACGCGTTATGTCTCCACCTCCCTGTGAATATATTAAACCTCCGTAGGACCGGAGACTTACCGTTAAAACCTTAACCTTAATACCCGCCGCTCCATTCCACTCGCAGCCGCTTTTTCACTGAACAGCTGTTCATCATCCTGATCGCGTGTTGGCACGCAATGCACCTAAATAGGCCTAGGGCGCGCGTTGGGACAGATCGGCTGTCAGTAAAGAAGGCGGCTGCGAGTTGAAATCCCTTTAGGGTAAGTTCCAGGTCCCCCCGACGGTATATTATTCACAGGGAGGTGAGAATAAGCATTCCTCAACTCCTGTGAATAATACAAACGAATGGCAAATCCTTAGTTGTTGGTTAGTGTTCCCTTTTAAGGAAAAAGGACATACCTTTAAACCTTTACTAAACCTTTTACGATGTAATAGTCAATATCCTTTTCAAATAAACGGACTGTTCAAGAGAGGTGGTCCTAGGAGGCCCCATTTACACCAGAACTACAGTATATGTAGTTCTGGTTGGTACAGGGATAATATATAATATTGAGAATTACTGGTATTAATACATATACTGTAGTTCTGGTTGGTACGGGGATACTATATAATATTGAGAATTACTGGTATTAATACATATACTGTTAATCTGGTTGGTACGGCGATACTATATAATATTGAGAATTACTGGTATTAATACATATCATGTAGTTCTGGTTGGTACAGGGATACTATATAATATTGAGAATTACTAGTATTAATACATATACTCTATTAATCGGAAAATTGTTTTGGGCTCATATAGATCAGCTAAACCAGTAGGGAAAAGAAACGGGAAGGGGAATTAAAGGGCATGTCTACCCTAAAACAAAAAACTGTAAGTTACCTGCCCCCGACCTCAACTAATATATTTTGCACATTATTTACTGCATTACTAACCAGATATTGAAGGATAATAACTGGAAGAGTAAGCTGGCCGCGTCATGCAGTCAATCAAAGCAGTAACAACTGACACCACAGGCAATAATTGACTGCGGTTTCTACTTCTACCTCCTGTGCACGTGCTCAAGCTTATAAAAAGCTCATTGAGCCGGGGGAGGAGGCACAATCTTTGCCAGAAAGAAATAGAACTTATCATTAAATATCCGGTTATAAATGCATGTAATAAACTGGTAAAAATAGCAGTTGGGGTTGCAGGCAGATAATAGGCAATTAACCAGATTTTTGTTTTAAGGGCTGACATCCCCTTTATTCAAAATATTGCCTGCTGGAGGGTATTGGATAACACAAACATTTCCCATCAAAAGATTCAATACGAAGGAGATGCATTCAAAGAGTCGGGGGCTACCAAATTTTGGAGCATTTAGGGCAATCCAATTGAGAATTATATTTTTACAAGCATAATGTAACACTCCGGATTCCCTCATATTCCTTCAGTCTGAATACCCCAATCTACAACCACTATCTTCACCAAATAGACCAGGCCCCCGTTTGCCGGGAGGCTAGCCGCGCCTCACTGAACACGGTTTGCCCCCTGGACTTAGAGTGCAAGTATCATCTGAGGCCGGGATACAGGAGAAGTCCGGAGTGAAACTAACGGACAAGGACCAGGATAGATACAGGTAGAGACCACAAAATATGAGGTACAGACAGGAGCAGCAAGAGCAGAGTCAGAATCGAAGCAAAGGGTCAAAACCAGGAATCAGGCCGCCAGGCACGGTACAGAGGGTTAAGCAGAAAAACATAGTCAGGAACAAGCAGAGGTCAGCGCAGGCAGATACGAATCAGAGTCAAAAGCAAGGCAGGAGTCTGTAATAGAAAAAGCACACCACAAGCAAGATAGTAAACTATCTGCTATATTGGGCAAGGAAATACTAGACTGAGGGTTTATCATACAGAGGAACCAATGGGGAGTGAGGAGAGAGAGAGTCTGATGCAGGGGATAGGAGCATTTGAATCAATTAGCCCTCCTCCTTCCAATGGCTGATCTGGAGGAGCGGAGGAGGTAGGAACCAGTGCCTGTGCTACTCCGCACAGCACTGGATGAAAGCCGGGCGGGTGCGCGAGCACGAACGGATGTGCTCGCGCGCGTGACGTCACTGGTGCTGTGCACCGATAGCCGGGACCAAACGGAGTCGCCACGGGATCTCCTAGCAGGTAAGACTTTTGTTACACATAAGAGAGTAGTTCTGTTGTCAAGATTTGAGAGTATTTAGGCCAGGATTCTTCAACTTAAAATTTAATATGCATTCCTCCAGATTTTGAGATACTTCCAGGGGCAGAATCTGTTCCATAAAGCCAGTGATTTTTATCCAGTAGCGTTAAATAACAGGACAGTCCCAATTAAGGTACTAGAAATCCGACTCAGAGATGTAGCATTTTGGACAATCAGCATTGCGTTGTCCGATACATCTGAGTCAGCGTTGTATCAAGTTGTGATATATAGGAGTGGATCAACTTATTATTGGATGCTGAAGAAATCTACATTTTTCTTTAAACATCCCAATATTGATGTGAGCAGACTTCTGCTGGAAATAAGCTGTTCTTCTTGATTCCTCTGTGGACCCTTGCATTTAAAGGCATGTGTCCAGCGTGTCTTTTGAAATTCAACCAGATCACATATGAATATTAAAGAGAATAAATCTCTGTTGTGTCAGTTTCCCTTTAGTGTGCCAGGGTGGTGTTCAGAACACAAGACTAATTAGGTTTTTTATTATTATTTTGTGTATTTTATTATTTATTAATTGTATATTAGACGGGTCAATTGATTAGTTATATCTTTGTTCCAGTTAGTACTGGAATTTGTGTCATTGAATAGGTCCCAGTGACGGGACTACATACATAGTAACATAGTAATTGAGGTTGAATAAAGACAAACCTCCATCTAGTCCAACATTTATAACCTCCTCTTTAACTGTACCTAACAGTTGATTCAGAGGAAAGCAAAAAACCCAAATGGCAATCAGAAAGTGTTCTTTGATCAACCATCACTGCAGTATATGTATTAATACCAGTAATTCTCAATATTTTACTCACTTTTAAAGCTATTCAGTTAACTTGCCATTACCACATCTGCTGGAAGACAGTTCCACAGTTTCTCCGTTCTCACCGTAAAGAAACCTTTCCTAGTGGTCATAACATTAAATAGTCCAGAATAATTTTGCCTTAAAAAGCCCAGCATACAAGACTCAATGAGAAATACCGACCAAGATACTGTAGATGGTGTGGGTGATGTTGTTCAATACTAACTTCACAGTCTAGTTTTTATCTCTAGCTTGTATGGGCTGCTTAAGCAGACAAAGTAATTACCTTATCTGGTTAGTTTTTATATGACATTGAACTGTAAGCTTTACAGAATATGATTGCTGGGACAGCCACCAATGAAAGCAATCTTGCACAGTTATAATTTGACTTTTTATAGAACGAAGATCTGGAAAGACACCTGAGCAGCATCATTAACATAGAAGAATAAAATAACAATATAAATAGCACGTTTGTAAATGTAACAAAACAGAATTTGCCAACAGTAGCAATTTCTATACAACATTCTAAAATCTTTCTTCCTAATAAACAAAGCCCCTGGTGTCTCCTGTCTCCTGTTTTATGGTTAAACTTGCTCAGTCGGTTCGCACTTCACCCATGAAACTATAGACCTGTTCGTATCTACAATTAATATGTCCATTCCAGGCATTTAGTCATTCTTCACAACGTAATTACACACATGATTTAAATACACCATTGAGTAATTTGTGCTTCAGTAATTGAACCCACCTTATTCATGGCAGAGGAAGAAGTAGACTGACTTAGTATGGCTGAACCAAAGTACAGTAGAAAAGTAGATAAGCGGGAACTGAACCGTAGTTATCCCTTATATTATATGCTTGTGAAGGTTCTCATTCATCCAGGTCATTAGATCAATTCAGAATGACTTTGTACAAGAATCTTGTACAAGTCATTCTGAATTGAGAAAGCCAGTTGGATGACTAGCGAAACGTCTTCAAGAACTAAACTTCAAGTCCAGTTGATCTAATTGAGTACAACAGATATACCTTATATTATATATTTATATCTTCATAGGAGATTGCATTGAGTTTTTAGGAGCTACCAATGAGGTGGTGGGTATAGGATATTACATATAGGAAAGGTGTATATGTATGTGTGTACTATCTCACTGTTACCATTTAAATGACCATCAGTAAATGTATATAAAGAATAGCACTGACTTATATTAGGTACAACACAAAATATAAAAAATACATAAACTTACTTACAGAGCTGAGATCCCTGTTTTAATATGGGACAGTCAGAAAGGTAGGTTAAACCACACCCCTCTGTCTGCTCCATGTAAAAGGAAGTGTAATCCAATCCTGCTACACAGGATGTGATGTGTATTGTAATAGACATATACACCAAGGCTTCTCATATACCACCTCCAGCCTGCAGGTGGTATCAGTGAGTAATAAGAGACAAGACATCCCTGCTCTCTATGGCTAGGAGGAGAGACAGCGAAAGTAGATTGTTGTGTGTGCTTTGGAAAGATATTGACTGCAACACAAGATCCTGTGTATAAGATCCTGTTACTACCTGTTGGGAGGACAGATTATTGGACAGACACGTTGCCTTATTGGATACAAACTCTGAGGTAACAGATAAGTGTACACCAACTTACAAGGACACACAATATACAGGCCTGGTCAATATTCAAAGTGGTGCACCATAGACAGGGACACCCCTGATAAATGCACATGTTATGTGGCGAACCTGTTTAAGTGCACTGTCTGCTTTGTGCCAGACCACCAGAGTAACCCACTGTGTTCCATGCTACCCATAATCCTTCCATAAAGCAGTGATCTGGTACAAATTGGTGACAGCCGTGCTGGTAATACCATTTATTCTCCGTTTTCTCTGTATATTTGTTCTCTGTATTAAGGTATATACTCGAATATAAACCGTCCCTAGTATAAACCGAGGTACCCAGTTTTAGGCAAAAAAGGAGGAAAAACACATTGACTCGAGTATAAACCGAGGGGGTAGTATTTGCCACTTAAGATGTTTGGAAACTACAACTCCCAGCATGCTTTAAGTGGCAAATACTTGCAAATAGGGGTAAATCCTCCTTTATTTGTGCATACAGTATGCACAAATAAAGAAGGTTTTACCCTTATTTGTAAATATTGCCCTCCCTGGCGTCCGTAGTATTCTCCTACCTTGTCCTGCGGCCTCTCGCTCCACATCCTCAGTGCGCATCCGGACGATGTCACTACTCGGTGCCGCAAAGTGAGACAGGTTGACTCGAGTATAAACAGAGGTAAGATTTTCAGGCTTTTTTTAAAGCCTGAAAACCTCGGTTTATACTCGAGTATATACGGTAAGCTATGGAGGCTGTTACATAGTTGCCAACATTCTCCAAAAAGCTCCAGGGACACATTTCAGAAACTTTTGCACCAACACAAACCTTAGCCACTCCCACTTTCAAAAAGTCAACACCCACTCTTAATAGTCACTCCGACTTTAAAAAGATAGATATAGGTCGATAGATAGAGATAGATAGACAGACACAGACAGACAGACAGACAGAGGTAGAAATATTGATAGAAAGAAGTAGAAAGATAGATAGAGGTATAAAGATCGGTAGAAGATAGGTAGATAGAGGTAGAAAGATAGATAGATAGATATAGCTAGCTAGTAGAGAAAGATGATATATATATATAGGAGATAGATAGATAGTAGACTAGATAGAGAGATGTAGGTAGAAAGATAGATAGATAGGGAGAAGATGATAGATGTAGATAGATAGACAGATAGATAGATAGACGGATAGATAGATAGATAGATAGATGTTGACAGATAGATAGATGTAGACAGATAGATAGATGTAGACAGATAGATAGATGTAGATAGATAGATAGATGATAGATAGATAGATAGATATAGCCAGACAAAGAGAGAGAGAAATAGGTAGAGACAGACAGGGAGAAATATAGAATATTTTTTAAAAAACCAACCGTACAGACCCCAAACTTATATTATTAGTGGAGTTAGACAGTTTCCTTTGGGATAAAAGTAGCCAGACAGCACAGTAAGTTTTGTTATGTCAAACTCCCGGCAGGCAGCGTGTTCAGCAGAGATCTACCCAGAATGATTTACAGCTCTTCCCCCTCCCCTTCCTAACTTGCACAGTACGTGCTGCTGAGAGGCCGTGTCACCTGCTCTGACTCCCCCTGATACTTGAAACAGAGGCTCAGGTTGCAGACTGTGCCGGCACCAGCTACACAATTATATAAGCATCTTGGGAATTTCCCGGGACTGTATTAATGAGGGACTGCTTCTTAAAGTCCGGGACTGTACCGATTATCAGGGACTGTGGCATCTATGCTGTCTGAAAGTATTGATTTAAATTCTCCTGTCCTTCTACCTGCAGATGAAATCCCCCAATTAGACTCAGTAGCTCTATCAGGCCCAATTGCCAAACCTATTTTTAAACCTGATCCATTTGATGGGTGTAACTAGGGAGTGGACTCATTAGATTAGAACAATTTGAATTGGCAGCCACTATTAATGGTTGGGATGAAGTTGCTCGCTTGTAAGTCCTAGCCTTTTGCTTAGTGGTAAACCAGGCAGGTATACCAAGGATTTACTGTAATACTGAAATAAAAGCAGTTATGAGTTATTAAAAATTGCTCCAAAGTAATTTTCTTCAATTAGATCTGTATAAAGAGTATATAAAGGATAAATCATTTCATTAGGTAACTGGGAATGAGAAATTTTGTTTATACGTTAGATTATTGGGCAATGCTATTATAATAACATGATGCTGTGAGGTACCTTCTGTTATAATAATGAGGTACAACACAACTTGCCGTGGGTGATACTAATAAGTATTTACCTAGCATGTTAGTTTCAACCACACAGTATGGCAGGATTGCCTGGGTCTACTCTCAGACCTGCAGGATTATCCTTTTTGATTCCTCTGGAAGCTGGTGGACTGGCTGAGTAACAGTTTAAAATATACTTGTGTAAAGATTCTATATCCACTAGAATCCACACATAGCCAAAAACATACACAACGGGCACCACTTGTAGTATATATATCCATCATAATTTTAATGCTTTTGATATATCTGTGAGACATTTCCCCCAACCCCCCTCCCAATAAAAGGATGAGGACACAAAACTCTATGATTGTGAATAAAGTGTGTCACGTTCACTGCACATGCACATACTTCATGGGCGTGGAGGCTTTCTGGTATGGGGTGGTTCGGTTAATGGGGTGCCATGACAATTTGACTGCAGTGGTGAGTAACAAAAGGACAATTGCATTTGTTTTTAAGAACCCGGCTAGCCATCGCCCTCTAGAGATGGCACCCTGTTTGACCGCGCAGGTTGCACACCCCAAAGGCCGGCCCTGTATTTAATTAAGAAATCCTTTGCTAATTACCTGTAATGCCCTCTGGCTTTGCTTGGAAGTCTTTTTACAATAACTCTTACTGTGTTTCAACTCTGTTATGTCTAAATGTTTAAGATTTTCTTACCAAAACAATGATCTGTATTCAGTTAGTAAGAAATCAAAACTCTGGTTCAGCTTTCATGTTTACATTCAAGGCTATTTAAATCTATAAATATAGATATGGAGAAATAGTGATATATACGGTATATAAATTCCAAGAAATTATTTATAAATATTATACAATAGAAAATGAAACATTGAACAGAAACTTAAATACTAGCTAAATTTATTTAGCTAGTAAAAAAAATTTATATATTTTTTTCTCTGCAGCTTGGTTTTCTTATAAATCCTTTAGACTGATATGTATGCATTTGGGATGACGAAATGGCCCATATTTGGTAAAATATCTCATATTATATACTCGGCTGATGCAATAAAAGGAGCAAATCTTTGCCCGTGCTAATAATTATTAATTAGAAGTTTGATTTTTACTGGGTTACTGCATCTGATTGGTTGCTTTAGATAAACAGTACAAGCAAACGATTGCACATTTTACTGGATTAGCCCCAATATCACTTATATTACTTTGAATTTCCATGCATAATTAAATAGATCGGTTTTAAGGGTATCTCTACACATAATTAAACTTTTAGTATAATGTAGTCTACCTCTGCCCAGACCCATCCGCTATATCACATTACTAAAAAAGATTCAGAACTCTACTTACTCGCTCCTGGGCGCTCTGATTCAGCTTCCTGCATGCCAGAACTAGCAAACGGGGCTGGACCGACAACCACGCCTGTGATTGGCTGAAAGGCAGCCAATACAGACACAGCTGCCGGCAATGCAGAGTGCTGCGGGAATGAAGGTCTGTAAGTAGATTTCTGATAGTAATTGACACGGCGGTTGAGGGTGGGCAGGGGTGCCCTACACTACAATAAAAACTTTTAATGCTAGTTGGAAGGGCAGCAAGGGAGGGATCGGAGGGTGGGAGGGAATGGACTCCCTGCGCATGTCACACTACCTCCTGGAGACAAGATTAGAGGCAGAAACCTTTGGACAGAAGACAGCTCCTATCATCAGTTTCCTGGACTTTGGACAAGCACTGCAGGAGAACCATAAGGATCAGAGGTGTAAGGTAAGGATTTTTTTTAACTTCACAGGGGACCTGTAGTGGGTTAAATTTTAGTTGGGGAGTGGACATGCCCTTTATACTGTAGGTCTGTGTTTTATTATTTTTTAACAATACTGTATTGAAATTTAGTAGCACAATATTTATATTTATTATTTTAAATAATAAATATTTATTTATTTGTAATATATTTAAGTTTTGCAGATGCCTATGGCAAAAACTCATATGGATATTTTTTTGTGAAGAAGAAACGACAATAAGACTTCAAAAACTGTTGATGGTACTTCAGAGATTTGACAAGTCTAAGGTACTGTCCTATGTTCTGTCTGTCCATTTTGTGTTTCATTGAAAAAACGTTTAGGGAAATGTACCATGAGTAAAGGTTCAAACACACATGTGATCACAGGTGCCTGTATGGAAGCGCCCATACATGGCCTGATCGTCAGCCGAACGAACGTTCATACACATCGTGGCCGGGGGTTGCCCCCTCACAACATCTACGTGTTTGAAGTTTGAGCCCTAACACTGCTCCATTACCAGAAGTTTAATTTTTAGCAAATTTAAAGAGACACAAAGATACCATAATGCAAAGTATCCACCTCGATTGATTTCATCTCCGTGCTGCATCAAGTTTCGGGCCTACATGAGTCCTTTATCAAGCATTCAGTAAGGTTAATATAACTGTTACAAGGCATCCTAAAAAAAAACCCAAAACAATGCAGGTCCTAATAAATGGCAGCTCACTACTACTGCAGAAAGGATAGTAATGGAAATTAAATAAACAGTAATTATAAATCGGTTTAAAAAATAAAATTTCCCACTGGACTTTCCCTTAATATATGCAGATGCACCAAAGCTACTATTGCTTCCTTTGCTGCTATTGCTAGACCTCCAATCTTTTTTTTTAAACCATGTATTTGGAGATGTTAAATAGCCCCATAAGACTGCAGTAATGCAGACAGTAAATAATAAATGGGCCCATACAAGGTTACTTTTAGACACACAGAATGACACATAATAAAACATATTTCAGAAGATCCAAGGCAGTTCCTGATGTCACGTTTAATTATGTGCCTTATCCATCCAATCAAACATAGCACCAAATGCTAGAACAGGTTTAGGGTCAAATGCACATGGTACAGGCTGCACGTTTGACTTATGGTCTAATGGACAAAAACACCAAGGAGCAAGTTTATTTAAGGGTATCTCCTTTGTAAAAATATAAATTCACTCATCTGTCATTGCTACCCTCTAAGAGTCATGGGGTAAGGAACTTGCGGTTTAGGTCCTCACCCTGAGTACAAAGCATAGATAGGAAGAGGAGCAGGTAGGAGGTAACTATAATTGTCCTTTAAGGGACACCCCCCCCCTACCCATTTTCACTATAGCATGAACCGCATGTGTTTAAAGCATTTTTAGTAAATGAAAGTATAGCAAAAAGTGGAAAACCTTTCACAGTTGCATGAGACCATCAAAAAACCTACTTCTGCCTCTACAATATTACCAGACTGACTTGCATTATGGGAGAATAAAGTTGGGACTTACTAGAAGACTCCCTGATAATATTGAATGATGCATATGAATGATGGCATCTTCACTGCTATATATACGATGCCATCATTCATATGCATGGGAGGTATGGTGGGGGGGTCCCTTTAAGGACAATTATAGCTACCTATACCCGCTCCTCTTCTTATCTATACTTTGATTTGACAAGCAAAATGACTTTTTCCTTTAAAGAAATAGATTTTGTTTGCAAGTAATCTGCTTTGATAGAACATCGGGAAGCAATGATTGTATCATTAGGCACGTGTTGCATTGTACCTAATATGTTTGGAACTGTAACATTCCCTTTATTATTAAACATGCTAAGTAGGAAGACCTAAGATACTGTAAATATTTTTATGATCAAGAATTAGACTTTTGATTGTAGATTAATTTTTAACTGATGCATTTAAATTTTTGCTTAATAGTTTTCTTATTTGCATTTATTGATACACAAATCTGTGTAAATATATATGGAAATTGCTGGTACAGAAATAATTATTTCCCCCCCACCTCACACAGAATTGGTTTTTAGGAAAAGCACTACATGACAAAGAATCTACAATAATTCATCATTACGCCTTTACAGAGAACCCATCAGTCTTTAAGTATCCTGATTTTTCTGCGGTTGGGCACTTGTACAACACTCATCAAAGGTGAGATGCTTTTTTTTCTGTGAATTACATTACCCCTCTTGGTGGTTTTTATTTAGTATTTCTATAGGAAAGAAAAATGCAAGTATTTTGAAAAGAATTGAGATAAAAGAGATAAATCTGCTATGTATCAGGGTGGCTGCCCTACTTAGTTCTAAATTATATAGCATATAGGTTTTCTTTAAAACCAGATCATATATTTGACGAGAGAAGAAAAGCCTTAAAAGTACAGTTTATTGCTTTAAAATGTCTCTATAGTACAGTAGAATTGGTGTGTCTTTTTAATTTATTTGTATTGGCTTCACAATCGTGTAAAATATATACTGTATATACTAGAGTATGTCGATCCGAGTATAAGTCGAGGTACCCATTTTTACCTGAAAAATTTGTAAAACTGATTGACTTGAGTATAAGTCGAGGGTAGAAATTAGCACCACTACTGCCTTTTCATTCTCTCTGTTGTTTTTTTGGCTCTAGTGCCCTTTAAATGGACAGCAGAATTCCCATACATGAATCCATACAGTAATAGCCAAATCCAGTACCAGTAACCCAATTCCTTGGCACTCCGATGTTTGGAAACTACAACTCCCAGCATGCTGGGAGTTTCAGTTTCAAACGTGGAGTGGCAAGGTTCAGTAAACTTTTAATTAAGCTTACCATCATTTACATTCTCCTGAACCCCATATAGTAAAGGGCCCTCTAACCCATATAGTAAAGGGCCCTGACCCTCTGGACCCCATATAGTAAAGGGCCTCTGGCCCCCATATAGTAAAGGGCCTCGCCCCATTAGTAAAGGCCTCTAACCCCATATAGTAAAGCCTCTGGCCCCCATAGTAAAGGGCCCTCTGCCCCATATAGTAAAGGGCCCGTGGCCCCTGGCCCCCATATAGTAAAGGGCCCTCTGACCCATATAGTAAAGGGCCCTCTGACCCCATATAGTAAGGCCTCTGCCCATATAGTACAGGCCCTCTGACCCCATATAGTAAAGGGCCCTCTGACCCATATAGTAAAGGGCCCTCTGACCCCATATAGTAAAGGGCCCTCTGACCCCATATAGTAAAGGGCCCTCTGACCCCATATAGTAAGGGCCCTTGACCCCCATATAGTAAGGGCCCTGACCCCCATATAGTAAGGACTTTGCCCCATATAGTAAAGGCTGACCCCCATATAGTAAGGGCACTCTGATCCCAATAGTTAAAAATGTCACCTGAGAGTTGTAGTTTCAAGCTGTCATTTGCACTGAACTAGCAGCTGTTTTTTGCCCCAAACTGAGGAGACCATCAGATTTACAGCATCCAGATGAGCAGTGACGTGCAGAGTGAGTCCAGCAGCCCAGACTACAGGAGCAGGAAGGAGTGTAAGGCAGCAACAGCTGTATAACTTTCTATGCAGGTTAACACAGCGCCACCTACTGGTTACTATCTGCAATTGCAGAATTTGGATCTAAATTAGGACTTTAGGTTTTCAGGCTAATTTTAAAGCCTGAAAAATTCAACTTTACTCAGTATATACGGTATTTACATGCATTGATTAACACCTGATTTTATAGCTTTTTTTGGATCAATTAAGTAAGCAGGAAATGCTGTTCAGTTCAGTTCAGACATGTACACACTAATATTATGCAGCTAAATCAGTAAACATTACATTGTGAGTAAAATAATTACTATAATATTGTATAAATCCTGATATGTGGTTGGCCAGACAATTGGGGGGAGATACAGTAACCCAAAGCCCCTTATCTGCTCAAGAACCCATGCTCCTTTGTTTGATGTTCTGCATTGCGGGGTCATGAATTGGTAAGGAGCGCTTACACTTCCCTCCAGAATACATTCGGGCCTATGTATTAAAAGTTCTTATTGTTAAAAACTGGCTAATTTTGCCCCAACCAATCAGATTTTAGCTTTCAAATTGTACAAAAAATCTGATTGATTGTGGCAAAATTAGCACCATTTTAAGGATAGAACTTTAAATACACAGGCCTGATTAAGTTCTATGCTACTAGTAGCGCAAAAATGTAACCATTTCCATTTTGCATCAGGTGCTCAAAGTCATTATTGGAGACTGCAAAGGCCCCGCAAGTTAAGTGTAAATCCTACGCTATATTAAAGGGCATCTATACCGAAAAATAGGATATTTTAAACAGAACTAACTGGAAACTTAATTCTCTCCAACCGCAATGTATCATTTTTTTTTTTTTGATCTGCTCCCTATTTCTTTAGATATCCAATCTAAAACTTCTTATATTTCAGCTGTCAATCATTTTCTTGCTCTAAAATATTCTTCTGTGAGTAGTTTTACTGTACCTGGAACGGTAACAAGTTTTGACAGTTGGAATGCTGTGTGCAGGCTTGACAGTTGTTTGTGGGGAAAAAAGTCAGGTCATATGGAAGTGGGAGTGGTTAAAATAGGAAGGGGGGATACTGTCTCCTAAACAAAATGTGTGCTGGATTGAATGAATGCAGCAACACACACAAATCAGAGTAAGTGCTACTCACATGTATTCAATTATAGATTAAGATGAGGCAGTTATTTTTTCAGTTAGTGTCCCTTTAAACTATATTACATTGTGTAATGGGGAGTTTACACTTATTGGGTGATAATGCCCATTATTACATATCCCTCATTGTGTCCTATGATGTGACATTACTCTTCACAAGTATAAAACCATAGGGACTTTTGAAATGGTGAGAAAACGGGTGTTCCAAGGCTACACCGTTGCTAGCATCTTAAGCCAGAACATAGTGTTGCCTACTGGATTTATCCTTTTACTTGAAATAGGAGATATTCAGGCTTAAGGTGTACAAGCAAAAACAGATACTCTATGGGATCTCCTGTTTCATCCATTGTCGGGGCAAAACTTTACATGGAGGAAGTGGAAAGGCTCTTAAAGGACATCTTAAGGGCATCTATAAGTGGAAAAATTAATTTTTTCCCCTTTCTTTCCATGTGTTCTATAATTCCCCACAACCCCAGAGTATCTTCACTTTTTTTAGATTCCCTCTCTGTCCTGAGATACACCAGTTAGAAGAATACGTGATTGCATTCCTCTACTCCTACTTGGACTGTCAATCAAATCACGTGACATGCCTCCCTCCCTGCTCTTTAATAAACTAGAGATAAGGCATTAGCAAGGGGAGAGAGGTAGCTTTGATGGTAGATATAAGGCTGCACTTGACCCCCTTCTTAATAGCTTTCACTGATTGATGATGGGTCACAAAGTGAGAGATCGTAAACTGTTCTGTTCTCCTTCTTCTTCTGGTCTCCAGGACAGCTTGCTTTCTATTGGCCACTGTGCGTGGGCGTGTTTTTCAGAATGTTGAACTTTTAACTCCTATTGCACATGATAAGCTTGTCGGTTAGCCGGAGTTGAGACATGGAGGAGGTAACAGAGAGGAGGGGGAAGGGGGGAGTCTGCACCGAGATCTGACAGATGGTTAAACAAAGTCACTGACAGAGGTAGGATAAAGGCAGCACAGAGTACATTAATTTAACTTTGCAAAGGGCAATGTGTTTTTTTCACTATAGATGCCCTTTAAACTTGCAATGGGCGAATACCTAGACCTGGCTTGGTTAATGTGTGCAAATTCGGAGTATAAACTTACTTACCAGCCCTCGTTCCATGACTCTCCTTTTTACGATCGTGGAAGCAGCGAATGGCCAGACTGAGTTAAGTCTCCATCATGAGCAGCTGCTGGACCAAACTCCGAAGAAAAACACGGCAAGACATGACAAAACACACAAGCTTGGACTGGTTGGTAGAAGGCAGGGAGAATGGTAAGCTGGAAGTAGAGGTTCACGAAAACCAACCCATAAAGGGCATTACTTGATGTTGACTCCCACCACCCTTTAGATCACAAGCTGTGTGTCATCAGAACCCTGCAACAATGAGCAGAGAACACCCCCATTAGCAAAGAGGCTGAGGTTAAGGAAATTTAAACATTATAAAACAGCAATAAAATTACTGGGCCTTTGTCAAAACTGGAAGAAGGATAGAAACCAGTATACAAACAGTAAAGAAAGAAAATGATCATCCCATATATGATGGGGTGTCCAGAACTGAGAATAATCTCCTCTGCTGTAACTCACAGGTCCCGGCGTAGCTCGGGCTAACGCTGATTGCGCATACAGTGCAAGCTCTGTTGGGACCTGCCATAGGAGCAGCAGGGGAGCGAGGTCCTGTACTGTAACTTTCTGCCTGCTCCTGATCGTTTAATTGAAGAACAGGAGTAAGACATAGATTAACAATTAATCAATTAACTAAAAAAAAACAACTCTATTTTCAGAGGGAAGATAACCTTTAAATAGAAAAAGCCCAAATGGTTATAAAAGTGGTAAAAATATTCATAAAAAACAGCAATTCAAACATACATAATTAACATGCAAACAAACACAACATATGGTTGCTTAGATATTCAATTCTATAAGTTATTTAACATTAATGATGAAATGGTTAAAATCGAAGAACAAATCAAAACATACCTGCAAATAGATCAAGGCCAACTACAATACTACTCAATGGACGCAATGAAGGCCTGTCGTCCTATCAGTATCCTACATCAAAAAACAAACTAGAGTAAAGAAGAAACACTCACACAATACTTGATGGAAGAAGAAAACCAATACACCCGAAACCTACTGACAACACTAAGAACAGATGGCTAACATTTTCAGAGAATACAATATCCTTCTTTAAGAAAAAGCCAAGAGGAAAACTTTCTTTACCAAACAATCTCACTTTGAACAGGCAATCAATCAGCCAAATTACTAGCCTACATGACCTCAGAAAATCGACAACCAACGCACCATACTTCGAATTAACGACCTGGAACTGGATCACTACAAAACACTCCGGATATACTGGCCAGCTTTCAAAAATACTACACAATCTACTACAGTAACGAAAGTCCCATACTAAGGAGCAAATCCAAGGATACATAGCTGACATGGAATTCCCAACAAAGTACACATCACCGAGATAATCTAAACAAACCAATCTCGCTTGAAGAAATCACCAGTCAATACAAGACCTAAACAACAACAAAGCTCCGGGACTGGATGGTCCCCTGCCAGAAATTTTTAAGATACCAAAAGCTACTCAGTACGCCACTCCACAATGTTTCTCAATCCATTGATAATAACTGCTTCCCCAAATCACTATAAGCAAGCCACTAATCCTACTAACCAGGGAAAACCCGAAGAACATGATGCATACCGACCAATACATTACTCAACTCGGACTTTAAAATCTTTGCAAACATCCCTAGCGAACCGCCTCCATGCAGCCATAGACCAAATGATCAGCCTAAGACAAACCTTTATCCAAGTCAGATCGACCATGATAATATTGGCCGTTGATTATATTATCCCTAGATGCATGTAAGGCGTTTGATTCACTGGAATGGCCATTCCTATGGGAAGTGATGCGTAAATTTGGTTTTGGACCCAATTCATACAATATGTACAATTATCTATAAACACCCTACAGCACTTATATCCTTAAATGGAACTATTTCACAGCCCTTCTTACTCCAAGAGGAACTCGCCAAAGCTGTCCATATAACCTATACTCTTTGCAATAGCTATGAAGCCCTAGTCATTAAAATCTGATCAACTCCAACATAGGATATATGCAGATGATGTGGTACTGTACCTATACGCTACCGAACTCTCTCTTACAGAAGCACTACAAACTGTTACAAACATTTGGACCCTACTCAGGACTGCAAATGAATTGGGCTAAGTCCACACTATACCCAATTAATGAAAATGCTCTAAAAACTGAACATATAATTGCCGATTCTGGTGGTCCGCATTCAAATACTTGGGAATTCACATAACCAAAAACCACAAAAGAGTTTTATAACTTGAACACATAGCTCCACTACTAACATTTGCAAAGAGAAAACTGCTACATTGGCTAAACTTACCTTTGAATCTTATCGGGCATATTAACCTAATAAAAATCTTTTTGCTGCCCAAAATACTTTATGCACCACAACAACACACCCTTAGCTACGTACCCAACTCTTTTTTTTAACCCTTTCACTGCTAGAAGAATTCATTTTTTTTTGTGTTTAACTGCCAGAAGAATTTTCAGGATTTTTCCCTTATCGCTTAGACTAATTTTACAGTAGGAACCTTGCAGTAAATACAGGAATATTACACATTGTTTTTTCAGCACAAAGTGTACTTTAACATGGTAAAAAATTTGTAACTTTTCTGGATTTTACTGGAATTATGGGTAAATATGTAAAAAAATGAAAAATTTGCCAATTTTCATGGATTTTTCCCATTTTTACTTATAATTATCTTAAGTGTTACACACAAAAAAAAACTCAAAGCTCTGATACTCCCGAGTACACGATACCAGATATATGTAGGTAACCGACTTTTCCTGTACAGGAGACCCCCCCCAACTAAAACCCACCTTCAAGAATATTACACCAAATTAAAATGTATAACCACTACTGACAGTTTAACATAGAATATCTACCAATTAACGAAAATATCCCCACAAGTGAGATATTTTTAGAAACTACACCCGCAGGATTTTACGAGTGAGGTTAGTTTCGATCAAAATGCAGATAACCCGGACGCAGCTTTCTCCAATTGTAAGTTATTTCTCACATTTTCCTTTTTTTCCTCAACTGTAAAATCAGAGACAAAATCAAATGCGAATTTCAGCAAAAACTGTGGAGGAAAGTTCAAAAGCATCTCAAATATGAAAGCCTAACCCCTCCGAATAAAAACGGTATGCCACATTCATGGGTGTACCCAGAGACTAGCTACCAACAACCCAGAGCGTGACCAGTGCCAAATGTCAGTAGCAGCAAAAAAAATAGCCAGTTTTGTATTTGAACAGTCTGCGTTTTTCCACAAACACCCCCCCAACTCGAAATACCCCACAAACTATATATTCTTGAAATCTACACCACCTTCAGCTATGTAGCACTGTAGTTTGGTTCATTCATACCATCAATGGTGTGGGCGCAGTTCTCGTAGAAATTGCACTTTCTGAAAAAATGAACAAAGACAACTTCAAAAGGTAAAAATCATGCCAAAACTCATGGAATCTAAAAAAAGGTTACTAAATATCAATCTCCCAAATGTCCTGAATCAAACGGTATGCCATATGTGGTTACACACTCGGACGTGAAGCGAAAAGCCACGAAGTGACAATGCATGATGGCTCAGAAACAGCGAAAATATTTAGCCAACTCCAAATTTGGACAGTCTGCAGTTTTTTCCACAAAACACCCTGATAACTCAGAAATACCCCCCACAAACATATATTCCTGAAATCTACACACCTTCAGCTATGTAGCACTGTAGTTCGTTCATTCATACCACATCAATGGTGTGGGCGCAGTTCTTCGTAGACGTTCGCACTTTTGTGAAAAAATTAACAAAAAAACAACTTCAAAAGGTAAAAATCATGCCAAAGCCTCATTGAATGTAAAAAAAGTTCTAATATCAATCTCTTCAAATGTCTGAATCAAACGGTATGCCATATGTGTGGTTACACACTCGGACATAAGCAAAAAGCCATGAAGTGAGACAATGCATGATGGCTCGGAAACGTCGACAATTTTCAGCCACTCTGAATTTGAACTGTCTGCAGTTTTTACACAAAACACCCCCCAATCAGAAAACCCCCCACAAACTATATATTTTGAAATCTACAAACCTTCAGATACATAACGCTGTACTTTGTTCATTCATACCATGATGGTGTGGGCGCAGTTTATGTAGAATTCGGCATTTCTACACAATTCTGGAAAAATAGAGAAAAATACATTTCAAAGTTACAAAATCACACCAAAACCCATGTAATGTAAAAAAAAACTATCTAATATCAATCTCCTAATGTCCTGATCAAACGGTATGCCAAGTGTGGTTACACACACGAACATGGAAGCGACTAGTCAAAAAGTAAAACAATGTGCAGTGAGCCAAAACAGCATTTCCCAAAACTATATATTCTCAGAATCTACATACCTCAACTACGTAACGCTGTACTTTGTTCATTCATACCATCAAGGTGTGGGGAGTTCTTCGTAGACATTCGCATTTGTCTGAAAAAATTAACAAAAAACAACTTCAAAAGATAGAAATCATGCCAAAACCTGATGGAATGTAAAAAAAGTTACTAAATATACAATCTCCCAAATGTCCTGAATCATCGGTATGCATATGTGTGGTTACACTGCGGACGTGGAAGCCAAAGACACAAAGTTAAACATGACAAATGGCTCAGAAACAACAAAAATATTCAGCCCAATCTGAATTGAACAGTCTGCAATTTTTCCCCACAACCATATATTTCTCGAATCCACACACCTTTATCTACGAAATTCTGTAGTTTGTTCATTCGTACCATCAATGGTGTGGGCATAGTTCTTCGTAGAAGTTGTTTTTTTTCAAATTTTTTAGAAAATCTGCTAAAACTGCGCTCTCAAAGGTAGAAATCATGCCAAAATCCCAAGTAATGTAAAAAAAGTTACCAAATATAACAATATAATACTCCTAAATGACCTGATAAAAAACGGTATGCCTTATGTTGTTACACACGCAAGTGGAATCAACTAGCCACAAGTGAGCCAATGAACAATGGCCCAATACAGCAACTTTTCAGATTTGTCAGACTAACACCCCTCTATATTAGAATACCCCCCAAAAATATTATTCTTGGAATCTACACACCTTCAGCTAACGTTACGGGCCATGCTTTCATACATACATGAAGAATTCCAGACCCAGTAATACAAAGAACTCCGTGTTTTTAGGAGTTTTGTGAAAAATAAAGTAAGATGATTCAAGGGTTGAAATCCTACACTAAACCCACTTGACAAGCAAAAAACCCACTAAATGTCAATCCCACATGTTCTGAATCAAACGGTATGCCAATGTGTGCCATATGTGTGGGTGCACACAGGGACGTGCCACTATCTCAAATGGGACGCATGCACAAATGCAATTACAAGAAAAATCAAAGTGCTCTGTAATTTGAATAGCCTACCCTTTTTCTAAGGAAACAGTCCCGAAACATGGAAATTCCCCCCACAAACTATATATTTTTGGAATCTACACACCTTCAGCTACTCAATGCCACCAATACAGTTTCATGTAAAATTTCACTTTTTCACCAGATTTTCAGGAAAATGTATCAAAATACAATTCAAAGTTAAAAATCATGGCAAATTTTCCATGTTATGTAAAAAAAACTTTTCAATTATCAATCTTCCAAATGCCCTGAATCAAACGGTATGCCATATGCGTGGATGCACACAGGGACGTGGCCACCAACTAGCTCAAATTGGACGCATGCACAAGTGATTACAAGAAAAAAAATCAAAGTGCTCTGTAATTTCAAACAGCCCCAAAACTTGGAAATGCCCCCCACAAATAAACCCTCCCACCTAATATCACTCTCCCAATGTTCTGAATCAAAATTATGCCATATGCGTGGATGACACAGAGACGTGGCCACCAACTAGCTCAAATGGGACGCATGCACAAACGCAATTACAAGAAAAAATCAAAGTGCTCTGTAAGTTTGAACAGCCTACACTTTTTCTAAGGAAAACAGTCCCGAAACATGGAAATTCCCCCACAACTATATATTTTTGGAATCTACAACACCTTCAGCCATGCTTCATACATACATGAAAGAATTCCAGACCAAGTGATCCAAAGAACTCCGTGTTTTTAGGAGGTTTTGTGAAAATAAATAAGATGATTCAAGGGTGAAATCCTACCTAAACCTTTGACAAGCAAAAAAACCCACTAAAATGTCAATCTCCCACATATCCTGCATCAAACTGTATGCCATATGTGGGGGTGCACACGAGACGTGGCCCCAACTAGCTCAAATGGACGCAATGCACAAGTCCAATTACAAGAAAGAACAAAGTGTTCTGTAAATTGAACAAGCCTAATAAACTTGGAAATACCCCCCACAAACTATATATTTTTGGAAGCTACACACCTTCAGCTAGTGATGGAATTCCGACGCTGTTATTCATAGAACTCGCTGCTTTGAGGAGATTTTGTGAAAAATAAAATAAGAGGACTCATGTGAAATCTACCAAACCCACTGGCAGTAAAAAAACCCAAAATGGCAATCTCCCACATGTCCTGATCAAACGGTAATGCCATAGGGTTGGTGCAAACAGACGGGGCCAACCAACTAGCTCAAGGATCTATGCGCAATTGCAATTACAAAAAAATACAAAAAACGCCAAACCCACCCCCCAACCTATCCCACTCCCCCTTTTAGTGTTATTTAGTGAAAACCAGTTAGTACGGAGAGTCACACAAGTTTTGCACACTTTTACTGATCAAACATCAATCCGGTCTTTTTTGGTACCTTGCAAAATTCCCTACTAAAATAGGCTTAGCTTCCCTTGAAATCGAACAATAATGATCCGCGTTACTTTAGCGAATCACCGGGACATTGTGAAGCTTGGAGAAGACAAAGTTGTGTGCTAATTTATAGTTTTTAGGTTAAAAAAAAAAAAAGGTGTGTGTATCACTTTAAGATTTTTTTTTGTGTGCATTTCCCCTTTTTTTTTTGGATCATTCCCAAAGATGATCATCAAATCATCTTAGGAATGATACTGAACTTGGAATACGGGCTAAATGCTTTTCCAATTCGAAATCCGATCGGAAAAATCACTCCCGGAAATCATTTTCCAGAAGTGATTTTTCATTCATGGCAAAGATCAGAAGTGATCACCAAATTATGATCTCTGTCCCCATTTTTTTGTAGTAGAAAGACTTAGAAAAATCCTATTTGTGAATGGAACTTTAAGTTCCATTCACCAAATGTATAGTAAAGTGTCAACATGCAGCTTGTACTAACAGGTACGTGCAGCGTGATCTGAATGGAGATCGCACGCAGTACCTCCACTAGACACCAGGGCAGCCTCCTACCACTTCAAGGGAAGACCCCGTTGAAGGAGGAAGCTCCGTGACGTAACCGGGGTCCCCTTTCCGCTTCCTCCGAAGACTCCACGTGGGACAGGACTTCTACATGCGGGACCCGGCTACAGGTAGGGATATCTTCCGATCCCCCTCAGATTTGGACGAAACCGAGGGGGGATCGAGGAGCTTGGGGGGCACTTGAATGCTGCCCCCGAGTGCCCGTAGCAGGGGGCAATTTTTTGGGGGGAGATGAAAGCCACAGATCGTATATTCAGATTGTGGCAGTTTGAGTATTCACTGCACAGATCGTATATGAAGGCTTTACGAGGGTTAAAGCCTTCAATAGCATGATATTCCCTTTCTGTGGAAACAGAGCTAGAGTCAAACTACAACAATTGCAAGCACCAAAACACACGACGGCCTAGCCCTACCCAATTTCCAACTCTACTATCTAGCCAGCCAAATCAAGCTGTTGAGATGTACGCTATCACAACAGAACACCAAACAATGTAAACATATGCTAACTAAAAACAACGCGTGCTCACATGCAAAACCCTGAAGCCCATACTTACGGACCGCAACAACCCTGCATACACAGGCAAATGGATGTCCCCAGAACCCCCACAAGAAAACAATGGAATCAACCTGGTAAATACAGACTTAGCATACTTCAAAACCTTTATCAACACAGACACTGTCCTGTTAAATACAATAAAATCTGGAACCCATGGATCACTCAAACTCAACATCTAATGGATAAAGGGCGGGATACCCAGGGTGACCCCTCTTCCTCTCTCCTACCCACCCTTTCCCCACCCGACCCTTAACCACCCTCCTTCCCCTGATTGCTAAGCCACACTAATATAATACACCAAATATCAAGGAAACGTATGTATGTATAATTTTTCTTTTTGTTTTCACTTTATAAAGGGCATGTCCACCCTTTATACAAAACTTTATGTGTATTATAGTCAATGTTTCCCCACAACCGCATAATTATATTCTCAGAAAGTCCCCAATCATGTTACCTTACCTTCTTTTCAGCCGCACTGCCCCGGCCCTCTGCTTGCACGGAACTGCAAGCAGGAGGCGGGACCGGCCGCCACGTCTGTGCCAGCTGCTCATAACGGTGAGGAGAGAGGTAAGGTAAGTAATGATCGGGGGACTTTTGAGAATATATATATGGTTGGGGGTGGGGGAAAATGGACTATAATATACAGAAGGGATTTACCGTAAGCTGGGGAAACCAAAGTGGATAGAGAGGGAGGAGGGGGAAGAAGGCTGCAGTGCGCATGCCAAACTTCCCGCAGGGGGACAGGAGGCAGAGTCCTATATGAACTCTGTATCGAGTGAACAAATAGGTGTATGCCTTCGCTGCCAGGGACCATTAAGGTCGGGTCACTCCTTCCTAATGCTCCGTCCCAGCAGTATTGGTAAACACAAAAAGTATAGGAAGGAGGGGACGCCATACAGTGTTTTGCGAACACAAGTGTTTATTGATCAACATGGTCGACCCAACACGGGGCTTTTTTACACTTGAAAAAGACCCGTGTGGGTCGAAACATGTTGGATCCATAAACACTTGTGTTCGCAAGCACATGTATGGCGTCCCCTTCCTTCCTAAACTTTTTATGAAATGCTATCCTCCTGGGTGGCAGTTTTTGGGACTTTGGGGGGGGAACTACAGGAGAACCATTTGGAGCTGGGGGCTTGGGAGGTAAGGATGATATACACAATAGTCACTCCGACTTTAAAAAGATAGATATAGGTCGATAGATAGATAGAGATAGATAGACAGACACAGACAGACAGGTAGAAATATTGATAGAAAGAAGTAGAAAGATAGATAGATATAAAGATCGGTAGATAGATAGGTAGATAGAGGTAGAAAGATAGATAGATAGATATAGCTAGCTAGGTAGAAAGATAGATATATATATATAGGTAGATAGATAGATAGATAGATAGATAGATAAAAAAAAAAAAAACTTTTCCTGTCTATGAGAAGAGATCTTTCTGTAATAACTAAAAAATGAGAATACATTGTTATCAATCCAAGACAATGTGCAGTGTGTATAGCACCTTACCCAAAATCACACTATGGCAGATAAAGGGCAAATATATCTAGATGCAAAAGCTCCCGGCCTCTTACTGTGTTTTTGGCTGGGTAAAAAATGAGTTATTAACAGCTCTAATGTACTTAGAATGTTATACAGTATGCCATTGTGGATAGAAATACAGACAGCTATGCTGGACTTTAACTCTTGTAGTTAATGCAGGAGTGACTGGAAAGGAAGGGGTTACACTTCCGACCTTGGTTTTACTAGCAGAGGTCAGAGCCAGCAAAGTAACAATCTCCTATAGAACAAATTAAACTACCCTCTGCATCTGCACTTATGCATGAGACCAGAGAGCAAGTCTCTGCATGGAAACAGATGACATGTGATTTCACTTGTCTTTATAAATCCTTCTGGCCATATACATAGCTACCAACATACTTTTGCGCCGACACAAACTTTAGCTACTCCCACTTTCAAAAAGTCAACACCCACATTTAACAGTCACTCCGACTTTAAAAAGATAGATATAGGTAGATAGATGGAGATAGATAGACAGACACACACACACACACACAGAGGTAGAAAGATTGATAGATAGAAGTAGAAAGATAGATAGATAGAGGTAGAAAGATAGGTAGAGGTAGAAAGATAGGTAGATAGAGGTAGAAAGATAGATATAGCTAGATAGATAGATATAGCTAGATAGAGGTAGAAAGATAGATATAGCTAGCTAGCTAGCTAGCTAGCTAGATAGATAGATATAGGTAGAAAGATAGATATAGCTAGCTAGATAGATATAGGTAGAAAGATAGATAAATATAGCTAGCTAGGTAGAAAGATATAGATATAGGTAGATAGATGTATAGATAGATAGGTAGAAAGATAGATGTAGATAGATAGGTAGAAAGATAGATATAGATAGATATATAGATGTAGATAGATGATGGATAGATAGACAGATAGATGTATAGATAGATAGACAGATAGGTAGATAGAGATAGATAGGTAGGTAGAAAGATAGATAGATGTAGATAGATAGATAGATAGATAGATATAGCCAGACACAGAGAGAGAGAAATAGGTAGAGACAGACAGGGAGAAATATAGAATATTTTTTAAAAAACCAACAGTACAGCCCCCAAACTTCTATTTATTAGTGGAGTTAGACAGTTTCCTTTGGGATAAAAGTAGCCAGACAGCACAGTAAGTTTTGTTATTGTCACTAACCTCCTGGCAGGCAGCGTGTTCAGCAGAGATCTACCCAGAATGATTTACAGCTCTTCCCCCTCCCCTTCCTAACTTGCACAGTACGTGCTGCTGAGAGGCGGTGTCACCTGCTCTGATCCCCCTGATACTTGAAACAGAGGCTCAGGATTGCAGACTGTGCCGGCACCAGCTACACAATTATTATACATGCATCTCGGGATATTTCCCGGGACTGTATTAATGAGGGACTGCTTCTTAAAGTCCGGGACTGTACCGATTAATCAGGGACTGTTGGCATCTATGCTGTTACTGAAAGTATTGATTTAAATTCTCCTGTCCTTCTACCTGCAGATGAAATCCCCCAATTAGACTCAGTAGCTCTATCAGGCCCAATTGCCAAACCTATTTTTAAACCTGATCCATTTGATGGGGTAACTAGGGAGTGGACTCATTAGATTAGAACAATTTGAATTGGCAGCCACTATTAATGGTTGGGATGAAGTTGCTCGCTTGTAAGTCCTTAGCCTTTTGCTTAGTGGTAAAACCAGGCAGGTATACCAAGGATTTACTGTAATACTGAAATAAAAAGCAGTTATGAGTTATTAAAAATTGCTCCAAAGTAATTTTTCTTCAATTAGATCTGTATAAAAGAGTATATAAAGGATAAATCCATTTCATTAGGTAAACTGGGAATGAGAAATATTTGTTTATACGTTAGATTATTAGGGCAATGCTATTATAATAACATGATGCTGTGAGGTACCTTCTGTTATAATATATGAGGTACCAACACAACTTGCCGTGGTGAATACTAATAAGTATTTACCTAGCATGTTTAGTTTCAACCACACAGTATGGCAGGATTGCCTGGGTCTACTCTCAGACCTGCAGGATTATCCTTTTTGATTCCTCTGGAAGCTGGTGACTGGCTGAGTAACAGTTTAAAATATACTTGTGTAAAGATTCTATATCCACTAGATCCACACATAGCAAAACATACACAACGGGCACACTTGCTAGTATATATATCCATCATAATTTTAATGCTTTATGATATATCTGTGAGACATTTCCCCCAACCCCCCTCCCAATAAAAGGATGAGGACACAAAACTCTATGATTGTGAATAAAGTGATGTCACGTTCACTGCACATGCACATACTTCAATGGGCGTGGAGGCTTTCTGGTATGGGGTGGATTCGGTTAATGGGGTGCCATGACAATTTGACTGCAGTGGTGAGTAACAAAAGGACAATTGCATTTGTTTTTAAGAACCCGGCTAGCCATCGCCCTCTAGAGATGGCACCCTGTTTGACCGCGCAGGTTGCACACCCCAAAGGCCGGCCCTGTATTTAATATTAAGAAATCCTTTGCTAATTACCTGTAATGCCCTCTGGCTTTGCTTGGAAGTCTTTTTTACAATAACTCTTACTGTGTTTCAACTCTGTTATGTCTAAATGTTTAAGATTTTCTTACCAAAACAATGATCTGTTATTCAGTTAGTAAGAAATCAAAACTCTGGTTCAGCTTTCATGTTTACATTCAAGGCTATTTAAATCTATAAAATATAGATATGGAGAAATAGTGATATATACGGTATATAAATTCCAAGAAATTATTTATAAATATTATACAATAGAAAATGAAACATTGAACAGAAACTTAAATACTAGCTAAATTTATTTAGCTAGTAAAAAAAATTTATATATTTTTTTCTCTGCAGCTTGGTTTTCTTATAAATCCTTTAGACTGATATGGTATGCATTTGGGATGACGAAATGGCCCATATTTGGTAAAATATCTCATATTATATACTCAGGCTGATGCAATAAAAGGAGCAAATCTTTGCCCGTGCTAATAATTTAATAATTAGAAGTTTGATTTTTACTGGGTTACTGCATCTGATTGGTTGCTTTAGATAAACAGTACAAGCAAACGATTGCACATTTTACTGGATAAGCCCCAATATCACTTATATTACTTTGAATTTCCATGCATAATTAAATAGATCGGTTTTAAGGGTATCTCTACCATAAATTAAAACTTTTAGTATAATGTAGTCTACCTCTGCCCAGACCCATCCGCTATATCACATTACTAAA
Organism: Hymenochirus boettgeri; assembly: GCA_019447015.1. Taxonomy (NCBI): domain Eukaryota; kingdom Metazoa; phylum Chordata; class Amphibia; order Anura; family Pipidae; genus Hymenochirus; species Hymenochirus boettgeri. The sequence goes on along the minus strand of CM033470.1, from coordinate 300,057,111 downwards.
AAAAGATTCAGAACTCTACTTACTCGCTCCTAGGGCGCTCTGATTCAGCTTCCTGCATGCCAGAACTAGCAAACAGGGGCTGGACCGACAACCACGCCTGTGATTGGCTGAAAGGCAGCCAATCACAGACACAGCTGCCGGCAATGCAGAGTGCTGCGGGAATGAAGGTCTGTAAGTAGATTTCTGATAGTAATCTGACACGGCGGTTGAGGGTGGGCAGGGGTGCCCTACACTACAGTAAAAACTTTTAATGCTAGTTGGAAGGGCAGCAAGGGAGGGATCCGGAGGGTGGGAGGGAATGGATTCCCCTGCGCATGTCACACTACCTCCTGGAGACAAGATTAGAGGCAGAAACCTTTGGACAGGAAGACAGCTCCTACTCATCAGTTTCCTGGACTTTGGACAAGCACTGCAGGAGAACCATAAGGATCAGAGGTGTAAGGTAAGGATTTTTTTTAACTTCACAGTGGGACCTGTAGTGGGTTAAATTTTAGTTTGGGGAGTGGACATGCCCTTTAATACTGTAGGTCTGTGTTTTATTATTTTTTAACAATACTGTATTGAAAGTTTTAGTAGCACAATATTATATTTATTATTTTAAATAATAAATATTTATTTATTTGTAATATATTTAAGTTTTGCAGATGCCTATGGCAAAAACTCATCATGGATATTTTTTTGTGAAGAAGAAACGACAATAAGACTTCAAAAACTGTTGATGGTACTTCAGAGATTTGACAAGTCTAAGGTACTGTCCTATGTTCTGTCTGTCCATTTTTGTGTTTCATTGAAAAACATGTTTAGGGAAATGTACCATGAGTAAAGGTTCAAACACACATGTGATCACAGGTGCCTGTATGGAAGCGCCCATACATGGCCTGATCGTCAGCCGAAACGAACGTTCATACACATCGTGCGTCGGGGGTTGCCCCCTCACAATCTTACGTGTTTGAAGTTTGAGCCCTAACACTGCTCCATTACCAGAAGTTTAATTTTTAGCAAATTTAAAGAGACACAAAGATACCATAATGCAAAAGTATCCACCTCGATTGTATTTCATCTCCGTGCTGCATCAAGTTTCGGGCCTACATGAGTCCTTTATCAAGCATTCAGTAAGGTTAATATAACTGTTACAATTGGCATCCTAGAAAAAAACCCAAAACAATGCAGGTCCTAATAAATGGCAGCTCACTACTACTGCAGAAAGGCATAGTAATGGAAATTAAATAAACAGTAATTATAAATCGGTTTAAAAAATAAAGATATTTCCCACTGGACTTTCCCTTAATATATGCTAGATGCACCAATAGCTACTATTGCTATTCCTTTGCTGCTATTGCTAGACCTTCCAATCTTTTTTTTTAAACCATGTATTTGGAGATGTTAAAATAGCCCCATAAGACTGCAGTAATGCAGACAGTAAATAATAAATGGGCCCATACAAGGTTACTTTTAGACACACAGAATGACACATAATAAAACATATTTCAGAAGATCCAAGGCAGTATCCTGATGTCACTGGTTTAATTATTGTGCCTTATACCATCCAATCAAAACATAGTCACCAAATGCTAGAACAGGTTTAGGGTCAAATGCACATGGTACAGGCTGCACGTTTGACTTATGGTCTAATGGACAAAAAACACCAAGGAGCAAGTTTATTTAAGGGTATCTCCTTTGTAAAAATATAAATTCACTCATCTGTCATTGCTACCCTCTAAGAGTCATGGGGTAAGGAACTTGCGGTTTAGGTCCTCACCCTGAGTACAAAGCATAGATAGGAAGAGGAGCAGGTAGGAGGTAACTATAATTGTCCTTTAAGGGACACCCCCCCCATACCCACTTTTCACTATAGCATGAACCGCATGTGTTTAAAGCATTTTTAGTAAATGAAAGTATAGCAAAAAGTGGAAAACCTTTCACAGTTGCATTGTAGACCATCAAAATAACCTACTTCTGCCTCTACAAATATTACCAGACTGACTTGCATTATGGGAGAATAAAGTTGGGACTTACTAGAAGACTCCCTGATAATATTGAATGATGCATATGAATGATGGCATCGTCACTGCTATATATACGATGCCATCATTCATATGCATGGGAGGTATGGTGGGGGGGTCCCTTTAAGGACAATTATAGCTACCTTATACCCGCTCCTCTTCTTATCTATACTTTGATTTGACAAAGCAAAATTGACTTTTTCCTTTAAAGAAATAGATTTTGTTTGCAAGTAATCTGCTTTGATAGAACATCGGGAAGCAATGATTGTATCATTAGGCACCCTGTGTTGCATTGTACCTAATATGTTTGGAACTGTAACATTCCCTTTTATTTATTAACATGCTAAGTAGGAAGACCTAAGATACTGTAAATATTTTTATGATCAAGAATTAGACTTTTTGATTGTAGATTAATTTTTAACTGATGCATTTAAATTTTTGCTTAATAGTTTTTCTTATTTGCATTTATTGATACACAAATCTGTGTAAATATATATGGAAATTGCTGGTACAGAAATAATTATTTCCCCCCCCACCTCACCTCACAGAATTGGTTTTTAGGAAAAGCACTACATGACAAAGAATCTACAATAATTCATCATTACGCCTTTACAGAGAACCCATCAGTCTTTAAGTATCCTGATTTTTCTGCTGGTTGGGCACTTAGTACACCACTCATCAAAAGGTGAGATGCTTTTTTTTCTGTGAATTACATTTACCCCTCTTGGTGGTTTTTATTTTAGTATTTCTATAGGAAAGAAAATAGCAAGTATTTTGAAAAGAATTGGGAATAAGAAGAGATAAATCTGCTATGTATCAGGGTGGCTGCCCTACTTAGTTCTAAAATTATATAGCATATAGGTTTTCTTTAAAACCAGATCATATATTTGACGAGAGAAGAAAAGCCTTAAAAGTACAGTTTATTGCTTTAAAATGTCTCTATAGTACAGTAGAATTGGTTGTCTTTTTAATTTATTTGTATTGGCTTCACAATCGTGTAAAATATATACTGTATATACTAGAGTATGTCGATCCGAGTATAAGTCGAGGTACCCATTTTTACCTGAAAAATTTGTAAAACTGATTGACTTGAGTATAAGTCGAGGGTAGAAATTAGCACCACTACTGCCTTTTCATTCTCTCTGTTGTTTTTTTGGCTCTAGTTGCCCTTTAAATGGACAGCAGAATTCCCATACATGAATCCCATACAGTAATAGCCAAATCCAGTACCAGTAACCTCCAATTCCTTGGCACTCCCGATGTTTGGAAACTACAACTCCCAGCATGCTGGGAGTTTCAGTTTCTAAACGTGGAGTGGCAAGGTTCAGTAAACTTTTAATTAAGCTTACCATCATTTACAATTCTCCTGAACCCCATATAGTAAAGGGCCCTCTAACCCATATAGTAAAGGGCCCTCTGACCCCATATAGTAAAGGGCCCTCTGGCCCCCATATAGTAAAGGGCCCTCTGGCCCCCATATAGTAAAGGGCCCTCTAACCCCATATAGTAAAAAGGGCCCCTGCCCCCATATAGTAAAGGGCCCTCTGACCCCATATAGTAAAGGGCCCCTGCCCCCATATATAAAGGGCCCTCTGACCCCTATAGTAAAGGGCCCTCTGGCCCCCATATAGTAAAGGGCCCTCTGACCCCATATAGTAAAGGGCCCTCTGACCCCATATAGTAAAGGGCCCTCTGACCCCATATAGTAAAGGGCCCTCTGACCCCCATATAGTAAAGGGAACTTTGACCCCCATATAGTAAAGGGCCCTCTGACCCCCATATAGTAAAGGGCACTCTGATCCCAATAGTTAAAAATGTCACCTGAGAGTTGTAGTTTCAAGCTGTCATTTGCACTGAACTAGCAGCTGTTTTTTGCCCCAAACTGAGGAGACCCATCAGATTTACAGCATCCAGATGAGCAGTGACTGTGCAGAGTGAGTCCAGCAGCCAGACTACAGGAAGCAGGAAGGAGTGTAAAGGCAGAACAGCTGTATAACTTTCTATGCAGGTTAACACAGCGCCACCTACTGGTTACTATCTGCAATTGCAGAATTTGGATCTAAATTAGGACTTTAGGTTTTCAGGCTAATTTTAAAGCCTGAAAAATTCAACTTATACTCGAGTATATACGGTATTTACATGCATTGATTAACACCTGATTTTATAGCTTTTTTTGGATCGATTAAGTAAGCAGGAAATGCTGTTCAGTTCAGTTCAGACATGTACACACTAATATTATGCAGCTAAATCAGTAAACATTACATTGTGAGTAAAATAATTACTATAATATTGTATAAATCCTGATATGTGGTTGGCCAGACAAATTGGGGGGAGATACAGTAACCCAAAGCCCTTATCTGCTCAAGAACCCATGCTCCTTTGTTTGATGTTCTGCATTGCGGGGTCATGAATTGGTAAGGAGCGCTTACACTTCCCTCCAGAATACATTCGGGCCTATGTATTAAAAGTTCTTATTGTTAAAAACTGTGCTAATTTTGCCCCAACCAATCAGATTTTAGCTTTCAAATTGTACAAAAAATCTGATTGATTGTGGCAAAATTAGCACCATTTTTAAGGATAAGAACTTTAAATACACAGGCCTGATTAAGTTCTATGCTACATAGTAGCGCAAAAATGTAACCATTTCCATTTTGCATCAGGTGCTCAAAGTCATTATTGGAGACTGCACAGGCCCCGCAAGTTAAGTGTAAATCCTACGCTATATTAAAGGGCATCTATACCGAAAAATAGGATATTTTAAACAGAACTAACTGGAAACTATAATTCCTCCCAACCGCTAATGTATCATTTTTTTTTTTTTGATCTGCTCCCTATTTCTTTAGATATCCAATCTAAAACTTCTTATATTTCAGCTGTCAATCACTTTTCTTGCTCTCAAAATATTCTTCTGTGAGTAGTTTTACTGTACCTGGAACGGTAACAAAGTTTTGACAGTTGGAATGCTGTGTGCAGGCTTGACAGTTGGTTTGTGGGGGAAAAAAGTCAGGTCATATGGAAGTGGGAGTGGTTAAAATAGGAAGGGGGGATACTGCTCCTAAACAAAATGTGTGCTGGATTGAATGAATGCAGCAACACACACAAATCAGAGTAAGTGCTACTCACATGTATTCAATTATAGATTAAGATGAGGCAGTTATTTTTTCAGTATAGTGTCCCTTTAAACTATATTACATTGTGTAATGGGGAGTTTACACTTATTTGGGTGATAATGCCCATTATTACATATCCCTCATTGTGTCCTATGATGTGACATTACTCTTCACAAGTATAAAAACCATAGGGACTTTTGAAATGGTGAGAAAACGGGTGTTCCAAGGCTACACCGTTGCTAGCATCTTAAGCCAGAACATATGTTGCCTACTGGATTTATCCTTTTACTTGAAATAGGAGATATTCAGGCTTAAGGTGTACAAGCAAAAACAGATACTCTATGGGATCTCCTGTTTCATCCATTGTCGGGGGCAAAACTTTACATGGAGGAAGTGGAAAAGGCTCTTAAAGGACATCTTAAAGGGCATCTATAAGTGGAAAAAATTAACTTTTTCCCCCTTTCTTTCCATGTGTTCTATAGTTCCCCACAACCCCCAGAGTATCTTCACTTTTTTTAGATTCCCTCTCTGTCCTGAGATACACCAGTTAGAAGAATACGTGATTGCATTCCTCTACTCCTACTTGGACTGTCAATCAAATCACTGTGACATGATCCTCCCTCCCTGCTCTTTAATAAACATAGAGATAAGAGCATTAGCAAGGGGAGAGAGGTAGCTTTGATGGTAGATATAAGGCTGCACTTGACCCCCTTCTTAATAGCTTTCACTGATTGATGATGGGTCACAAAGTGAGAGATCGTAAACTGTTCTGTTCTCCTTCTTCTTCTGTGTCTCCAGGACAGCTTGCTTTCTATTGGCCACTGTGCGTGGGCGTGTTTTTCAGAATGTTGAACTTTTAACTCCTATTGCACATGATAAGCTTGTCGGTTAGCCGGAGTTGAGACATGGAGGAGGTAACAGAGAGGAGGGGGAAGGGGGGAGTCTGCACCGAGATCTGACAGCATGGTTAAACAAAGTCACTGACAGAGGTAGGATAAAGGCAGCACAGAGTACATGAATTTAACTTTGCAAAGGTGCAATGTGTTTTTTTCACTATAGATGCCCTTTAAACTTGCAATGGGCGAATACCTAGACCTGGCTTGGTTAATGTGTGCAAATTCGGAGTATAAACTTACTTACCAGCCCTCGTTCCATGACTCTCCTTTTTACGATCGTGGAAGCAGCAGAATTGGCCAGACTGAGTTAAGTCTCCATCACTGAGCAGCTGCTGGACCAAACTCCGAAGAAAAACACGGCAAGACATTGAACAAAACACACAAGCTTGGACTGGTTGGTAGAAGGCAGGGAGAATGGTAAGCTGGAAGTAGAGGTTCACAGAAAACCAACCCATAAAGGGCATTACTTGATGTTTGACTCCCACCACCCTTTAGATCACAAGCTGTGTGTCATCAGAACCCTGCAACAATGAGCAGAGAACACCCCCATTAGCAAAGAGGCTGAGGTTAAGGAAATTTAAACATTATAAAACAGCATATAAAAGTTACTGGGCCTTTGTCAAAACTGGAAGAAGGATAGAAAACCAGTATACAAACAGTAAAGAAAGAAAATGATCATCCCATATATGATGGGGGTGTCCAGGAAACTGAGAATAATTTTCTCCTCTGCTGTAACTCTCACAGGTCCCGGCGTAGCTCGGGCTATACGCTGATTGCGCATACAGTGCAAGCTCTGTTGGGACCTGCCATAGGAGCAGCAGGGGAGCGAGGTCCTGTACTGTAACTTTCCTGCCTGCTCCTGATCGTTTAATTGAAGAACAGGAGGTAAGACATAGATTAACAATTAATCAATTAAACTAAAAAGAAAACAACTCTATTTTCAGAGGGAAGATAACCTTTAAAATAGAAAAAGCCCTAAATGGTTATAAAAGTGGTAAAAATATTCATAAAAACAGCAATTCAAACATACATAATTAACATGCAAACAAACACAACATATGGTTGCTTAGAATATTCAATTCTATAAGTTATTTAACATTAAATGATGAAATGGTTCAAAATCGAAGAACAAATCAAAACATACCTGCAAATAGATCAAGGCCCAACTACATATACTACTCAATGGGACGCAATGAAGGCCTGTCTGTCCTATTCAGTATCCTACATCAAAAAACAAACTAGAGTAAAGAAGAAACACTCACACAATACTTGATGGAAGAAGAAAACCAATACACCCGAAACCCTAATGACAACACTAAGAACAGATGGCTAACATTTTCCAGAGAATACAATATCCTTCTTTAAGAAAAAGCCAAGAGGAAAACTTTCTTTACCAAACAATCTCACTTTGAACACGGCAATCAATCAGCCAAATTACTAGCCTACATGACCTCAGAAATCGACAACCAACGCACCATACTTCGAATTAACGACCTGGAACTAGGATCACTACAAAACACTCCGGATATACTGGCCAGCTTTCAAAAATACTACACAAATCTATACAGTACACGAAAGTCCCATACTAAGGAGCAAATCCAAGGATACATAGCTGACATGGAATTCCCCAACCAAAGTACACATCACCGAGATAATCTAAACAAACCAATCTCGCTTGAAGAAATCACCCAGTCAATACAAGACCTAAACAACAACAAAGCTCCGGGACTGGATGGTCTCCCTGCAGAAATTTTTATAAGATACCAAAAGCTACTCAGTACGCCACTCCACAATGTTTCTCAACTCCATTGATAATAACTGCTTCCCCAAATCACTATAAGCAAGCACATAATCCTACTAAAACCAGGGAAAACCCCGAAGAACATGATGCATACCGACCAATATCATTACTCAACTCGGACTTTAAAATCTTTGCAAACATCCTAGCGAACCGCCTCCATGCAGCCATATGACCAAATGATCAGCCTAAGACAAACCTTTATCCAAAGTCAGATCGACCATGATAATATTGGCCGTTGATTAATATTATCCCTAGATGCATGTAAGGCGTTTGATTCACTGGAATGGCCATTCCTATGGGAAGTGATGCGTAAATTTGGTTTTGGACCCAAATTCATACAATATGTACAATTACTCTATAAACACCCTACAGCACTTATATCCTTAAATGGAACTATTTCACAGCCCTTCTTACTCCAAAGAGGAACTCGCCAAAGCTGTCCAATATAACCATACCTCTTTGCAATAGCTATTGAAGCCCTAGTCATTAAAATCTGATCCAACTCCAACATTAAAGGACTATATGCAGATGATGTGGTACTGTACCTATACGCTACCGAACTCTCTCTTACAGAAGCACTACAAACTGTTACAACATTTGGACCCTACTCAGGACTGCAAATGAATTGGGCTAAGTCCACACTATACCCAATTAATGAAAATGCTCTAAAAAACGTGAACATATAATGGCCGATTCTGGTGGTCCGCATTCAAATACTTGGGAATTCACATAACCAAAAACCACAAAGAGTTTTATAACTTGAACATAGCTCCACTACTAACATTTGACAAGAGAAAACTGCTACATTGGCTAAACTTACCTTTGAATCTTATCGGGCATATTAACCTAATAAAAATCTTTTTGCTGCCCAAAATACTTTATGCACCACAACACACCCTTAGCTACGTACCCAACTCTTTTTTTTAACCCTTTCACTGCTAGAAGAATTTCATATTTTTTTTGTGTTAACTGCCAGAAGAATTTTCAGGATTTTTCCCTTAATCGCTTTAGACTAATTTTACAGTAGGAAACCTTGCAGTAAATCAGGAATATTACACATTGTTTTTTTCAGCACAAAGTGTACTTTAACATGGTAACAAAATTTTGTAACTTTTCTGGAAATTTTACTGGAATTATGGGTAAAATATGTAAAAAAAATGAAAAATTTGCAAATTTTCATGGATTTTTCCCATTTTTACTTATAATTATCTTAAGGTTACACACAAAAAAAAGCTCTGAAAGCTCTGATACTCCCGAGTACAACGATACCAGATATATGTAGGTAACCGACTTTTCCTGTACAGGAGACCCCCCCAAACTAAACAACCCATTTTTACCAAAACACCTTCAAGAATATTACCAAATAAAATGTATAACCACTACTGACAGTTACATAGAATATCTACACATTAACGAAAATATCCCCACAAGTGAGATATTTTTAGAAACTACCACACCCGCAGGATTTTCGAGTGAGGTTAGTTTCGATCAAAATGCAGATACCCGGACGCAGCTCTTCGTCAAATTGTAAGTTATTTTCTCACATTTTCCTTTTTTTCCTCAACTGTAAAATCAGAGACAAAATCAAATGCGAATTTCAGCTAAAAACTGGGGAGGAAAGTTCAAACGCATCTCAAATATGAAAGCCTAACCCCTCCCGAATAAAACGGTATGCCACATTCATGGGTGTACCCGAGACATAGCTACCAACTACCCAGAGCGTGACCAGTGCCAAGTCAGTAGCAGCAAAAAAAAATAGCCAGTTTTGTATTTGAACAGTCTGCAGTTTTTCCACAAAACACCCCCCCAACTCAGAAATACCCCCCACAAACTATATATTCTTGAAATCTACACACCTTCAGCTATGTAGCACTGTAGTTTGTTCATTCATACCATCAATGGTGTGGGCGCAGTTCTTCGTAGAAATTCGCACTTTTCTGAAAAAATGAACAAAGACAACTTCAAAAGGTAAAAATCATGCCAAAACCTCATGGAATCTAAAAAAAGTTACTAAATATCAATCTCCCAAATGTCCTGAATCAAACGGTATGCCATATGTGTGGTTACACACTCGGACGTGAAAGCGAAAAGCCACGAAGTGACAATGCATGATGGCTCAGAAACAGCGAAAATATTTAGCCAACTCCAAATTTGGACAGTCTGCAGTTTTTTCCACAAAAACCCCTGATACCTCAGAAATACCCCCCACAACTATATATTCCTGAAATCTACACACCTTCAGCTATGTAGCACTGTAGTTCGTTCATTCATACCAATGGTGTGGGCGCAGTTCTTCGTAGACGTCCGCACTTTTGTGAAAAAATTAACAAAAAACAACTTCAAAAGGTAAAAATCATGCCAAACCTCATTGATGTAAAAAAAAGTTTCTAAATACCAATCTCTCAAATGTCCTGAATCAAACGGTATGCCAATGTGTGGTTACACACTCGGACATGAAGCAAAAAGCCATGAAGTGAGACAATGCATGATGGCTCGGAAACGTCGACAATTTTCAGCCACTCTGAATTTGAACTGTCTGCAGTTTTTACCACAAACAACCCCCCAATCAGAAAACCCCCCCACGAACCGATATATTTCTGAAATCTACAAACCTTCAGATACATAACGCTGTACTTTGTTCATTCATACCATGAATGGTGTGGGCGCAGTTCAATGTAGAATTTCGCATTTCTACACAAATTTCTGGAAAAATAGAGAAAAATACATTTCAAAGTTACAAAATCACACCAAAACCCCATGTAATGTAAAAAAAACTTACTAAATATCAATCTCCTAAATGTCCTGAATCAAACGGTATGCCATATGTGTGGTTACACACACGAACATGGAAGCGACTAGTCAAAAAGTAAAACAATGTGCAGTGAGCCAATAACAGCATTTTCCCAAAACTATATATTCTCAGAATCTACATACCTTCAACTACGTAACGCTGTACTTTGTTCATTCATACCATCAATGGTGTGGGCGCAGTTCTTCGTAGACATTCGCATTTGTCTGAAAAAATTAACAAAAAACAACTTCAAAAGATAGAAATCATGCCAAAACCTGATGGAATGTAAAAAAAAGTTACTAAATATCAATCTCCCAAATGTCCTGAATCATACGGTATGCCATATGTGTGGTTACACATGCGGACGTGGAAGCCAAAAGACACAAAGTTAAACAATGCACAATGGCTCAGAAACAACAAAAATATTCAGCCCAATCTGAATTTGAACAGTCTGCAATTTTTCCCCACAAACCATATATTTCTCGAATCCACACACCTTTATCTACGAAATTCTGTAGTTTGTTCATTCGTACCATCAATGGTGTGGGCATAGTTCTTCGTAGAAGTTTGTTTTTTTTCAAATTTTTTAGAAAATCTGCTAAAACTGCGCTCTCAAAGGTAGAAATCATGCCAAAATCCCAAGTAATGTAAAAAAAAGTTACCAAATATAACAATATAAATACTCCTAAATGACCTGAATAAAACGGTATGCCTTATGTTGTTACACACGCAAACGTGGAATCAACTAGCCACAAAGTGAGCCAATGAACAATGGCCCAATTACAGCAACTTTCAGATTTGTCAGACTAAAAACACCCTCTATATTAGAAATACCCCCCAAAACTATATATTCTTGGAATCTACACACCTTCAGCTACGTTACAGGCCATGCTTTCATACATACATGAAGAATTCAGACCCAGTAATACAAAGAACTCCGTTTTTTAGGAGGTTTTGTGAAAAATAAAGTAAGATGATTCAAGGGTTGAAATCCTACCTAAACCCACTTGACAAGCAAAAAAACCCACTAAATGTCAATCTCCCACATGTTCTGAATCAAACGGTATGCCATATGTGTGCCATATGTGTGGGTGCACACAGGGACGTGGCCACTATCTCAAATGGGACGCATGCACAAATGCAATTACAAGAAAAAATCAAAGTGCTCTGTAATTTGAATAGCCTACCCTTTTTCTAAGGAAACAGTCCCGAAACATGGAAATTCCCCCCACAAACTATATATTTTTGGAATCTACACACCTTCAGCTACTCAATGCACCACCAATACAGTTTCATGTAAAATTTCACTTTTTCACCAGATTTTCAGGAAAAATGTATCAAAATACAATTCAAAGTTAAAAATCATGGCAAATTTCCATGTTATGTAAAAAAAACTTTTCAATTATCAATCTTCCAAATGCCCTGAATCAAACGGTATGCCATATGCGTGGATGCACACAGGGACGTGGCCACCAACTAGCTCAAATTGGACGCATGCACAAGTGTAATTACAAGAAAAAAATCAAAGTGCTCTGTAATTTCAAACAGCCCCAAAACTTGGAAATGCCCCCCACAAATAAACCCCCCCACTAAATATCACTCTCCCACATGTTCTGAATCAAACTTTATGCCATATGCGTGGATGCACACAGAGACGTGGCCACCAACTAGCTCAAATGGGACGCATGCACAAACGCAATTACAAGAAAAAATCAAAGTGCTCTGTAATTTGAACAGCCTACACTTTTTCTAAGGAAACAGTCCCGAAACATGGAAATTCCCCCCACAAACTATATATTTTTGGAATCTACACACCTTCAGCCATGCTTTCATACATACATGAAGAATTCCAGACCAAGTGATCCAAAGAACTCCGTGTTTTTAGGAGGTTTTGTGAAAAATAAAATAAGATGATTCAAGGGTTGAAATCCTACCTAAACCCTTTTGACAAGCAAAAAAACCCACTAAATGTCAATCTCCCACATATCCTGCATCAAACGGTATGCCATATGTGTGGGTGCACACAGAGACGTGGCCACCAACTAGCTCAAATGGGACGCATGCACAAGTCCAATTACAAGAAAAGAATCAAAGTGTTCTGTAATTTGAACAGCCTAATAAACTTGGAAATACCCCCCACAAACTATATATTTTTGGAAGCTACACACCTTCAGCTACGTGATGGAATTCCAGACGCTGTTATTCATAGAACTCCGTGCTTTTAGGAGATTTTGTGAAAAAATAAAATAAGAGGACTCAATGGTTGAAATCCTACCTAAACCCACTTGGCAAGTAAAAAAACCCACTAAATGGCAATCTCCCACATGTCCTGAATCAAACGGTATGCCATATGGGTTGGTGCAAACAGACGGGGCCACCAACTAGCTCAAATGGGATCTATGCGCAATTGCAATTACAAGAAAAAATACAAAAAACGCCACAACCCACCCCCCACACCTATCCCCACTCCCCCTTTTAGTGGTATTTTAGTGAAAACCAGTTAGTACGGAGAGTCACACAAGTTTTTGCACACTTTTACTGATCCTAAAAATTCAATCCGGTCTTTTTTGGTACCTCTGCAAAATTCCCTACTAAAATAGGCTTAGCTTCCCTTGAAATCGAACAAATAATGATCCGCGTTTACTTTAGCGATATCACCGGGGACATTGTGAAGCTTGGAGAAGACAAAGTTGTGTGCTAATTTATAGTTTTTAGGTTAAAAAAAAAAAAGGTGTGTGTATCACTTTAAGATTTTTTTTTGTGTGCATTTCCCCTTTTTTTTTTTGGATCATTCCCAAAGATGATCATCAAATCATCTTAGGGAATGATACTGAACTTGGAATACGGGCATAAATGCCCGTTTTCCAATTCGAAATCCGATCGGAAAAATCACTTCCCGGAAATCATTTTCCAGGAAGTGATTTTTCATTCATTGGCAAAGATCAGAAGTGATCACCAAATTATGATCTCTGTCCCCATTTTTTTGTAGTAGCAAAGACTTAGAAAAAATCCTATTTGTGAATGGAACTTTAAGTTCCATTCACAAAATGTATAGTAAAGCTGTCAACATGACAGCTTGTACTATACAGGTACTGCAGCGTGATCTGAATGGAGATCGCACTGCAGTACCTCCACTAGACCACCAGGGGCAGCCTCCTACCACTTCAAGGGAAGACCCCGTTGAAGGAGGAAGCTCCGTGACGTAACCGGGGTCTCCCTTTCCGCTTCCTCCGAAGACTCCACGTGGGACCGGCTTCTACATGCGGGACCCGGCTACAGGTAGGGATATCTTCCGATCCCCCCCTCAGATTTGGACGAAACCGAGGGGGGATCGAGGAGGCTTGGGGGGCACTTGAATGCTGCCCCCCGATTGCCCGTAGCAGGGGGCAATTTTTTTGGGGGGGACTGAAAGCCACAGATCGTATATTCAAGATCTGTGGCAGTTTGAGTATTCACTGCACAGATCGTATATTGAAGGCTTTATCGAGGGTTAAAGCCTTCAATAGCATGATAATTCCCTTTCTGTGGAAACAGAGCTAGAGTCAAACTACAACAATTGCAAGCACCCAAAACACACGCCGGCCTAGCCCTACCCAATTTCCAACTCTACTATCTAGCCAGCCAAATCAAGCTGTTGAGATGTACGCTATCACAAACAGAACCACCAACGCAATGTAAACATATGCTAACTAAAAACAACGCTTGCTCACATGCAAAACCCTGAAGCCCATACTTACGGACCTGCAACAACCCTGCATACACAGGCAAATGGATGTCCCCAGAACCCCCACAAAGAAAACAATGGATCAACCTGGTAAATACAGACTTAGCATACTTCAAAATCCTTTATCAACACAGACACTGTCCTGTTAAATACAATAAAATCTGGAACCCATGGATCAACTCAAACTCAACATCTAATGGATAAATGGCCGGGATACCCAGGGTGACCCCTCTTCCCTCTCTCCTACCCACCCTTCCCCACCCGGACCTCTTAACCACCCTCCTTCCCCTGATTGCTAAGCCACACTTAATATAATACACCAAATATTCAAGGAAACGTATGTATGTATAATTTTTCTTTTTGATTTTCACTTTATTAAAGGGCATGTCCACCCTTTATACAAACTTTATGTGTATTATAGTCAATGTTCCCCCAACCGCTATAATTATATTCTCAGAAAGTCCCCCAATCATTTCTTACCTTACCTCTCTCTTTCGCCGCACTGCCCCGGCCCTCTGCTTGCACGGAACTGCAAGCAGGAGGCGGGACCGGCAGCCACGTCTGTGCCAGCTGCTCAGAACGGTGAAGGAGAGAGGTAAGGTAAGTAATGATCGGGGGACTTTCTGAGAATATAATTATATTGGTTGGGGGTGGGGGAAAATGGACTATAATATACAGAAAGGGATTTACGCTAAGCTGAGGGAAACCAAAGTGGATAGGAGAGGGAAGGAGGGGAAGAAGGGCTGCAGTGCGCATGCCAAACTTCTCCCGCAGGGGAGACAGGAGGCAGAGTCCTATATGAACTCTGCTATCGAGTGAACAAATAGGTGTATGCTTCGCTGCCAGGGACCATTAAGGTTCGGGTCACTCCTTCCTACTGCTCCGTTCCCAGCAGTATTGGTAAACACAAAAATATCGGAAGGAAGGGGACGCCATACAGTTTCTGTTTCTCTCTTTCTGCGAACACAAAGTGTTTATTGATCCAACATGTTTCGACCCACACACGGGGCTTTTTTACACTTGAAAAAGACCCGTTGTGGGTCGAAACATGTTGGATCAATAACACTTTGTGTTCGCAGAAACACTGTATGGCGTCCCCTTCCTCCTAAACTTTTTATGAACTCTGCTATCCTCCTGGTGGCAGTTTTTGGGACTTTGGGGGGGGAACTACAGGAGAACCATTTGGAGCTGGGATGTGAGGTAAGGATTATATTACACTACAGAGTGGGGCCAGTTGTGGGGGGATTATAGTTTTGGGGGTGGACATGCCCTTTAAGACTCTACTAAAACATGAAGATGTACAATTGTTATAAATCTCATTACAATACAAAAGTACAATGTAATGTAAACAACTTGAACATTAATATACAACAACACTGGAGATGGGGTCAAAGCCAACCCCTAAAAAAGGCCCCATTCAAAGATTGCCCTCTTTTTGAATGGGGCCTTTTTTAGGGGTTGGCTTTGACCCCATCTCCAGTGTTGTTGCTAATTCTGCTCCTTGAGGCACCGCCAGATGTTTGGCGTATGCACCGAGTCTTGTAGTATGAGCTTTTGTGCCACACCAGAATAACCACAACATTAATATACGTCTTACAATTAAACCAAAGTTAAAAAAAAATATATATATGAGATGGTTATGTTACATGCCTTTTTCTTTGGACTTTTTCTTTTTGTTCCATGTACAGGCTTGCTGGTATCCTGTTAAAAGATCCACCCAGTTCGGATTTCACAATTGACTTAAAACACGAGGTACAGTTAAGATGTTTCCCTTCTTTGTTCCCCCCGAATAGTTTAAAATAAGTAATGTAATTCACTTATAGCAAAGATTACCACTAAAAAGAATCTATGGTCATCAGTACTCTACACTGATAGTATGAGTTTTTCCTTGTTTAGATATGATAGAAAAAATAATAAAGTAGGATGGCTAGGTGTTTGGTTAAAATTTAGAAAAAAACTAAATTTAGAATTTAAAAGACAAGATATCTGCAGGTATACATAATGAGGGGTGTATTACAATGCACATCTGTCTCTGACATTTGTGCACTGTTTTTTTTTAATATGTGGCAGAAAATGGGCACAAACCTGACCTCGGGAGGTTTATATATCTGAAAGCTCTCCCCAAATGTACTTTGTCCCTCGCTGCTTTCTACTGTTTTTATCTTAATTACTATTCGCAAACTTTTGCGTTTTTTCATACTTGCACATTGGATCATCTTTTAATAGTGATGGAAGTGGCCCATACAGTGCTTTACGATACTTTCAACCTCGTCAAGGAAACCCCAGTCTGGAAGGTCCTAACTTTAAATTTTTTTTACCTTAAGGGGCATGTACACTGTAATAACAAGTTTACCTTCCTGGATAGTTTAAATCCTTTTTTCCCCCTAGTACCCTTCCAGACCCTACCTTTGTTTTTGAATCTTCCTGGCCTTCCTCCTTCGATTGGTATGTGTTGCTTCATTATTTTTTTTTATCCCTCATTTGTGTGTCAGCTTTGTCAAACTGGGCCCCGCACGTTAAGTGGTCCCTCCTATCCGGTTACTGTGGTGGTGGGCATTTCATGTGTTGTGGTGTGATAATAGGAATTTCAACAGAACAACTGGAAACAAATTCCTCCAACCGCTACATGTATCATTTTTTTTTTTTGATCTGTCCCATTCTTAGCTATTATCCCCACTCTCAAAAACTTCTTAATTTTCATTTGATGTTTTGCCGTGGTCCCCTTTTCTTGCCCGGCCCTCACAGCGATGTGTAGCTTCTGTGCAGTGCTTAGGATTGTTCCCTGTACTTGGGCTTGGCCGATAAGAAGCACGATACAAGTTTGTGCCCGTATGGCACCTGGCTGTGTGCAGCTTGAGCCGGTTGAGTTTGTGTGGCGTGCGGAAAAAGAAAGAAGGTGCCCGTGTCACTGGCAGTTGGGTACACGGAGGTGAGAATGACCTGTAGATATGATAGCGGGGGAGCGGCATCCAGTGCTCCCGTAAACAAACTGATGGTTGTGGCAGGGGAGATTGAGAGCGACCAGGGTCGAGGAGAGCACAGGGCCACCAGAGAACAACCCCGCACACGAAACACTTCAGGGGGTCTGTACTGTAGGTAGCTCACCTGTCTTCCATCAGCGGTTAGCTTTCCGTGCAACCAGGTGAGGCGCAGTAGTATCCCCTGTGGAGGATGACTATTGGCACACGCGCATCGCTAAGGACATCGCATGTGTCGACCCTGTCTCCACACGGCACACTCAAGGGGGACGCACCCACGCACACACACTGCGCCGCCGACTGTAATGGGGAGTTTACACTATTTGCGGTTGATAATGCCCATATTACATATCCCTCATTGTGTCCTATGATGGACATTACCTTCAAGTATAAAAACCATAGGGATTTGAAATGTGAGAAAACGGGTGTTACAAGGGCTACAACCGTTGCTAGATCTTAAGCCAGAAATATGTTGCCTACTGGATTTATCCTTTTACTTGAAATAGGAGATTATGTGTTTGTGTTATTTGAAGTGTACAAGCAACAACAGATACTCTCTGGATCTCCTGTTTCCTCCATGTCGGGGCAAAAACTTTACAGAGGAAGTGGAAAAGGCTCTTAAAGGACATCTTTAAAGGGCATCTATAAGTGGAAAAAAATTAACTTTTTCCCCTTCTTTCCATGTGTTCTTATCCCCACCCCCCCAGAAGTATTTCCCTTTTTTTAGATTCCCTCTCTGTCCTGCGATCCCGAACCGCACGACACATGCCGCCTCCAATGTAGAGAAAGTCCTATATGCAGCGCATGCAGCGGTTGGTGAGCAGCAGCCTGTAGGGAGAGTCGAAGGCTGTCCACAGGACTGACGTCTGTCCTTGGCATGTATAACCCACACACATCGAGGGGTAAGCGCGAGATTAGCCAGGGAGGAGAGGGATTAGCTTTGCGACCTGTGATGTCGGAAGATAATATAAGGCTGCATGGCAGTCGTTAGAACACCGACGGCTTCTTAAAGTTAGCGCTGGTTACAGTGACTGATGTGAATGAGGGGTCAACCAAGGTGGAGAGCATGGTCAAAGGTGTTGCTGGATTCTCGCTTCGTTCGGTTCTGTGGTATCAGGACAGCGAGGGACAGATGTGCATGTATCTATCGGCCAAATGTGCGAAGTGGGCGGTGTTTTTCAGAAATGTTGAAGACTTTTAACCTCGCTATAGCACATGGTGATAGTTGTCGTGTTAGAAGCGAGAGTATGAGGACAATGGAGAGAGACTCTGAGCAGGATGCGATGGTTGAATTAAACACACAAAGTCCGTCACACTGACAGAGGGGAGAAGGGAGTGTAGAGGATAAAGGGCCGCCAAGCACAGAAGGTACATTGTAATGTTTAACTTCTGATGCAAAGAGTCGTGTTGCAATGTGCTTGTTTTCACTAATAAGGATGCGCCTCTTAAACTTGCAATGGGGCGGAATACACCCTAGTACCCTGGCTTGTGATGAAAACTGCGATGGGTGCATGACAACTTTCGGGCAGAGGTCTAAAAGACTTACTTACCAGCCCATCGTTGTCACCACATGAACTCTCCTTTTACAGATCGTGAGTGCAAGACAGCAGAAATTGGCCGAGAGCTGAGAATTAAGTATCCGCTCACTGAGCAGCCTGCTGGACACCACCATCTGCCGAAGAAACCAACGCAAGGACCCATTGAAGCACACAAACACACTGAGCGTGTTGGATGAGGTGGTAGGGTAGAAGGCAAGGAGAAGAGGAGAGCTAAGGAGAATGGTAAGCTGGAGGCAAAAGGAGAGGTTCCCGCCAACCCCCACCCCCCCATAACAGGTCTCTGACTTGACTGTGTTGCTCCCGACAACACCGCTATTAGAATCACTAAGCTTGGTGTTTCATCAACGCCCTGGCAAGCCACCATGAGCATGAGAACACCCACATGTAGCAAAGAGAGCTGAGAGTTAGGAAAAGTGTTCTTAAAACAAGTTTATAGAAACAAGCAAATAAAAACTGGACTGGGCCTTTGTCAAAACGTGGAACAGAAGGATAGAAGAAACCCAAGGGATATACAAAAAACGTAAAGACAAGATAAATGATGTGCATCCCATATATGCTGAGGCATGGGAGGGGGCGCAGTGTGACACAGGAAACTGAGAAAATTAGAATGTGTGGATCCCCTAACTGGCGGTGTCTAAGGCGCTATCACTAAGGGTGCCCAGGCGGAGTAGGGCATTGCTGGGCTAACGAACTGAGCTTGCCGCATACGGGTGCAAGCTCTGTTGCCGGAAGAATGGCGACAGTGACGACGAAGTAGGGAGCACAGCAGGAGGATTGTGCGGAGGTCACATGTGGTTTAACGTGTAAGCATTATCGGACTGCACGCTCCTGATGTCGTTTAATTGAAGAACAGGAGGTAAGACATAGATTAACAATTAATCATTAAACTAAAAAGAAAACAACACTCTATTTTCGAGGGAAGATAACCTTTAAAATAGAAAAAGCCCTAATGGTTATAAAAGTGGTAAAATATTCATAAAAACAGCAATTCAAACAACATAATTAACATGCAAACAAACACAACATATGGTTGCTTAGAATATTCAATTCTATAAGTTATTTAACATTAAATGATGAAATGGTTAAAATCGAGAACAAATCAAAACATACCTGCAAATAGATCAAGGCCCAACTACATATACTACTCAATGGGACGCAATGAGGCCTTCTGTCCTATTCCAGTATCCTACATCAAAAAACAAACTAGAGTAAAGAAGAAACACTCACACAATACTTGATGGAAGAAAAACCAATACACCCGAAACCTAATGACAACACTAAGAACAGATGGCTAACATTTCCAGAGAATACAATACTCTTTAAGAAAAAGCCAAGGGAAAACTTTCTTTACCAACAATCTCACTTTGAACACGGCAATCAATCAGCCAAATTACTAGCCTACATGACCTCAGAAATCGACAACCAACGCACCATACTTCGAATTAACGACACTGGAACTAGGATCACTACAAAACACTCCGGATATACTGGCCAGCTTTCAAAATATACAACAAATCTATACAGTACACGCAAAGTCCCATACTAAGGAGCAAATCCAAGGATACATAGCTGACATGGAATTCCCCAACCAAGTACAATCACCGAGATAATCTAAACAAACCAATCTCGCTTGAAGAAATCACCCAGTCAATACAAGACCTAAACAACAACAAAGCTCCGGGACTGGATGGTCTCCCTGCAGAATTTTTATAAGATACCAAAAGCTACTCAGTACGCCACTCCACAATGTTTCTCAACTCCATTGATAATAACTGCTTCCCAAATCACTATAAGCAGCACATAATCCTACTAAAACCAGGGAAAAACCCAGAACATGAGCATACCGACCAATATCATACTCAACTCGGACTTTAAAATCTTTGCAAAATCCTAGCGAACCGCCTCCATGCAGCCATATGACCAAATGATCACCTAAGACAAACCTTTTCAAAGTCAGATCGACCATGATAATATTGGCCGTTGATTAATATTATCCCTAGATGCATGTAAGGCGTTTGATTCACTGAATGGCCATTCCTATGGGAAGTGATGCGTAAATTTGGTTTTGGACCCAAATTCATACAATATGTACAATTACTCTATAAACACCCTACAGCACTTATATCCTTAATGGAACTATTTCACAGCCCTTCTTACTCCAAAGAGGAACTCGCCAAAGCTGTCCATATAACCATACCTCTTTGCATAGCTATTGAAGCCCTAGTCATTAAATCTGATCAACTCCAACATTAAGGACTATATGCAGATGATGTGGTACTGTACCTATACGCTACCGAACTCTCTCTTACAGAAAGCACTCAAACTGTTACAACATTTGGACCCTACTCAGGACTGCAAATGAATTGGGCTAAGTCCACACTATACCCAATTAATAGAAAATGCTCTAAAAACGTGAACATATAATGGCCGATTCTGGTGGTCCGCATTCAAATACTTGGGAATTCACATAACCAAAAACCACAAAGAGTTTTATAACTTGAACATAGCTCCACTACTAACATTTGACAAGAGAAAACTGCTACATTGGCTAAACTTACCTTTGAATCTTATCGGCATATTAACCTAATAAAATCTTTTTGCTGCCCAAAATACTTTATGCACCACACACACCCTTAGCTACGTACCCAACTCTTTTTTTTAACCCTTTCACTGTCTAGAAGAATTTCATATTTTTTTGTGTTAACTGCCAGAAGAATTTTCAGGATTTTTCCCTTAATCGCTTTAGACTAATTTTACAGTAGGAAACCTTGCAGTAAATCAGAATATTACACATTTTTTTTTCAGCACAAGTGTACTTTAACATGGTAAAAAATTTTGTAACTTTTCTGGAAATTTTACTGGAATTATGGTAAATATGTAAAAAAAATGAAAAATTTGCAAATTTTCATGGATTTTTCCCATTTTTACTTATAATTATCTTAAGGTTACACACAAAAAAGCTCTAAAGCTCTGATACTCCCGAGTACAACGATACCAGATATATGTAGGTAACCGACTTTTCCTGTACAGGAGACCCCCCAAACTAAAACCACCTTCAGAATATTACACCAAATTAAAATGTATAACCACTACTGACAGTTAACATGAATATCTACCAAATAACGAAAATATCCCCACAAGTGAGATATTTTTAGAGAAACTAGACACACCCGCAGGATTTTACGAGTGAGGTTAGTTTCGATCAAAATGCAGATACCCGGACGCAGCTCTCATCCAATTGTAAGTTATTTTCTCACATTTTCCTTTTTTTTTCCTCAACTGTAAATCAGAGACAAAATCAAATGCGAATTTCAGCTAAAAACTGTGGAGAAAGTTCAAACGCATCTCAAATATGAAAGCCTAACCCCTCCCGAATAAAACGGTATGCCACATTCATGGGTGTACCCGAGACATAGCTACCAACTAACCCAGAGCGTGACCAGTGCCAATGTCAGTAGCAGCAAAAAAAAAATAGCCAGTTTTGTATTTGAACAGTCTGCAGTTTTTCCACCAAAACACCCCCCCAACTCAGAAATACCCCCCACAAACTATATATTCTTGAAATCTACACACCTTCAGCTATGTAGCACTGTATTTGTTCATTCATACCATCAATGGTGTGGGCGCAGTTCTTCGTAGAAATTCCACTTTTCTGAAAAAATGAACAAAGACAACTTCAAAAGGTAAAATCATGCACCAAACCTCATGGAATCTAAAAAAAGTTACTAAAATCATCTCCCAAATGTCCTGAATCAAACGGTATGCCATATGTGGTTACACACTCGGACGTGAAAGCGAAAATCCACGAAGTGACAATGCATGATGGCTCAAACAGCGAAAATATTTAGCCAACTCCAAATTTGGACAGTCTGCAGTTTTACAAAAACACCCCTGATAACTCCAGAATACCCCCCACAAACTATATATTCCTGAAATCTACACACCTTCAGCTATGTAGCACTGTAGTTCGTTCATTCATACCATCAATGGTGTGGGCGCAGTTCTTCGTAGACGTTCGCACTTTTGTGAAAAAATTAACAAAAACAACTTCAAAGGTAAAAATCATGCCAAAGCCTCATTGAATGTAAAAAAAAGTTTCTAAATATCCAATCTCTCAAATGTCCTGAATCAAACGGTATGCCATATGTGTGGTTACACACTCGGACATGAAAGCAAAAAGCCATGAAGTGAGACAATGCATGATGGCTCGGAAACGTCGACATTTCAGCCAACTCTGAATTTGAACTGTCTGCAGTTTTTACCACAAAAACACCCCCCAACTCAGAAAACCCCCCACAAACTATATATTTCTGAATCTACAAACCTTCAGATACATAACGCTGTACTTTGTTCATTCATACCATGAATGGTGTGGCGCAGTTCTATGTAGAATTTCGCATTTCTACACAAATTTCTGGAAAAATAGAGAAAAATACATTTCAAAGTTACAAAATCCACACCAAAACCCCATGTAATGTAAAAAAACTTACTAAATCAATCTCCAAATGTCCTGAATCAAACGGTATGCCTATGAGTGGTTACACACGAACATGGAAGCGACTAGTCAAAAAGTAAAACAAGTGCAGTGAGCCAATAACAGCATTTTCCCAAAACTATATATTCTCAGAATCTACATACCTTCAACTACGTAACGCTGTACTTTGTTCATTCATACCATCAATGTGTGTGTGGGCGCAGTTCTTCGTAGACATTCGCATTTGTCTGAAAAAATTACACAAAAACAACTTCAAAAGATAGAAATCATGCCAAAACCTGATGGAATGTAAAAAAAGTTACTAATATCAATCTCCCAAATGTCCTGAATCATACGGTATGCCATATGTGGGTTACACATGCGGACGTGGAAGCCAAAAGACACAAAGTTAACAAGCACCAATGGCTCAGAAACAACAAAAATATTCAGCCCAATCTGAATTTGAACAGTCGAATTTTTCCCCACAAAAACCACGTACGAAAGATTCGCATCAGGGGGAGAAATCCCACACACACACGCACTCTACTGAGTCTGTACGAAATTCTGAGGTTCTTAGTGCATTGTGCGTCATGCCGATCACCAAAGCGTGGTGAGCGACACTAGGGATCTTGCGTTAGAGAAACATGTGAGAAGTTTGATTGGTTTTTCAAGATTTTGTTTAAGCGAAAATCTGAGGACCTAAAAAAAGCTGCAGCTCTCAAAGGTTGCAAGGCAAATCGATGAAGAAGAAACACGAACAATCCACCAAGTAATGTGTAAAAGAAAAAGTTAACCCAAAGTATAGACAGCACCCAATAGATACACGTAACTCCGCTAAACTGACCGGGAATAAAACGGTCAAAGAACTTGATGGGTATGGTGTGACACACGCGAGACCAAAACGTAGGAATCGCAATGGCTGGAGCACAAGTGAGCCATATGAGAAAATGGTCGCCAAATTACAGCAACTTTTCAAAGATTTGGTGTAACGAGGCCTAAACGACCACACTCATATAATTTAGAAAAGGCACACCACACACAAAAAAACTGTATAGTTCTTGGAGATCGGTACACACCTGTCAAGCGACGAGTACAGGGCACGTATGCTCTTCATACGCATAGATGAAAGAATCGAGACCCAGGTAATACAAAAAGAACTCGCGTGGGCTTTGTGTGTAGGACGGCATATAGAGAAAGAAAAGAGTAGAAGATGACGACTTGAGTAGCAAGGGTGTGGAAAAATGGTACCTTACAGGACAATAGGAGCCGAACCGAGAAAGCGAGAAGTATAGGAGATAGGGAAAGCCGCACCTGGGGACAAAAGCCAAACGCAAGAACGCACCCACGACCACTCCATGGCAATAGCGGAGCGACCACATGTTCAAATTCACGACAGGGAAGCGGAGGGGGAGCCCTATGCGCTCCATGTGTAGCCCACAGTGATGGTGATGGGTGACAGAGGGGCACCAGTGGACACGAACCGCCGGTCGGCCAACACACTATCTCACAAATGAGGACGCCCGAATATGCCAAGCAAAATAGCAATGGAACAAACGAAAAGAACGTCAAGGAGTGGCTCATGCGCTAAGTTTGAATAAGATACAGGGACGCTAACGCTTTTGTGCATAAGGCGAGGAAGTGAGCGAGAAAGACAGTCCCCCGAAGAGCATGCGGAAATGTTCCCCCCGCCAACAAGACTAATAGATAGAGGACTTTTGGAATGTCTACACACGCACGTGATGCTTGCAAGCTACTCAATGGTGAGCTCGATGACAGATAATACCGGTATTACATGTCAAACTTGATCACTTTGTGTGCACCAGAATGTTCAGGAAAAATGTAGTACAAAAATAGAAGAAGTTGTGAAGTGTATCGGAAAAATGACAGTGGAGGTACAGAGAGTTTCAACGCCATGTTATAGTTAAAATAAAAAACACACTAGGTTAATTAATCAAAATACGTGGATTCCAAGAGTGTGCCCTGAAATGTGCAAAAACGGTCTGCCATCTGCCAAGGGAGTAGCCACCAGGGGAGTGGGCAGCACAACAGTAGCCTGCAAAAAAGTTGGAGAGACAGCGCAAGGAAATGCACGAAGTGGTCGAGTGTAGAATTACGACAGAAAAAATGCATAAGTGGCTCTGTAATGTTTCAAACCACTCCGCCGAAACAGACTTGCGAACTGCCCGCACACCACAACAAAATTCAACCCTCCCATAAATTGCCCACACTAAGCTACCCGCACATGTGTCAAATGAAGTCACCTTCGTATGCACACATAATGAGGACGTAGGATAGAGAATAACAGAGAGACGTCGTGAGGGGCCACCACAAACTAGGCCTCAACAAATGAGGGCCAGCTGGCATTGCACGCGACAGCACAACGCAAGATATAAAAGAAAAAATCCGAAAAAGTAGCTGTGCTGGTTACAGTGAGAGACAGCCTGACAGCTGTATTCCTAAGGGAGAAAAGCAGTTCACGAAACATGGAAAATTCCCCCCACAAAAAATATATAATTTGTGGGGAGGATATCATGCACAAACCAAACTCGATTAGCAGCCAATGTGCTTTCGATAACATCCAGCGAAAGAAAAATTTCACAGGACGCAAGTGAAGATCCAAAGAACTCGTGTAGTTTTTAGGACGGTTTGTGAAAAAAAAATAAGAATCGAATTCAAAGGGTTGAAAATCATACCGTAAAACCCTTTGGACAAGCAAAAAAACACCCGAATCGCTAAATGTCCAATCCGTCCCAACATATCCGCATCAAAAACCTGTATGCCATATGGTTGGGTTGCCCAACAGAGACGTGAGCGCCGGCAGACAAAGTCACGAATACAAACGGCAAAAGGGTTGGAATGCGAGAAGTCGTTCCTGGTAATCTTGAGAAGACAGCCTTACTCACCATTGGAGAAGTTACGCGCCCACAAACAGTAGCCTAGGGACGCATTTTTGGGGATGAGATACACACCGTACCAGGCTACAAGAGAATAGGAAAGCAAGAACGCGGTGAGTTACTTCAATAGAAAGCACACGTGCCGTGCTTCGTTAGGAGAACCATAAATTGGGAAGAAAACAAAATAAGGGAAGAAGATAAAGGAACAGGAGACAGCTCAATAGGTTGACAGCAGTCACTAAACGCATCAATACCACAAACTTGGCAAGTCAAAAAGAAATAAGGGACGAGAAAGACCACTACCAAGGAAAATCTCCCGAACCTGCTCCGAGAATCAAGACGGACTAAAACTATGGCGCATATAGGGGGGTGACAAAGAAAACAGCAGACCGGGGGCAACAAAAGTAGGCTCAAAGTCGGGTCTGATGGCGCAGGAACTTGACAATGATCACAAGGAAAAAAATTACAAAACAAAAACCGGCAGGCGACAACCCGACCCCCGCACACCTTATCCCCAGCTACCCCGCAACTTTTAGTGGGTATTTTAGATAGAAAGACCAAGTTTGGTAAAGTACCGGAGAAGGCAACACAAGTTTTGCACATGTTTTAGCTGCGGTCTACCAAAGTTCAAAAGGTCCGCGGTTCCTATATGTTTGGTACGTCTGCCACACACACTGCTTCACCTACACTTAAAAAATAGGCTCTAGCTTCCGTGTGGAGACTCGCCACACAATGTAAAGCATGCGGGCAGTTATAGCTGAATCTAACTGATAGGCACAGGGGGACATGTGTAGAAGCTTGGAGAGACGACAACAATTCGTGTGCTTACACATCTTATCCCGCGTTACTTTCGTGGCGAGCTATCGACACCCACAGCCAGCGAGTCCCGCAGGGGGGTGTGTATTCCCGCATTTCGATTTTGTTTGTGTGACTTTCCCCGCGCGTTTTTGTTTTTGGATCCCTCTAGGTCCCAGAGACAACGATGAAGTCAGAGGACACAACTCAATAATAGCCAAGAGGCAAATGATAGATGAAACTTTGGAAGCGATACGGCAAGCATAAAGTGGCCGCCAGGTTTTTCGCCGCACAATTAAGAGAATCCGATCGAGAAACGATTCCAGCTTCAGGGCCGGGGACAGGAATATACAGTTTTGCAGAAGGAGCGTGATTTTGTCAATATCAAAATTGGCAAGATCAGACAAGGATACACCCAAAATGGGTATGATGCTAGTGTGGTGGCCACCACAATTTTTTGCAGTAAGGTAGCGAAGGAATTGAAGAGGAAAAAAACACTATTGTGTGAATGGAACGTTAAGTTCCATGTTTCACAAAGACTTAGTATAGTAAAGGCTAGTCAAACATGACAGACTGTAACTTAATACAGGTACTGCAGCGTGAATCTGAGAGGGGTTCGAAGAAAGATCAGCGCACTGGCGAGTAAGCCTGCCAAAGGCGCGGGTAGAGACACAGGGGCAGGAAACACACTCTCACCAACAATTCAAAGGGAAGAAACCCCGCTCTGAGAGGGAGGAGGGCCCATCGCGTGACGGAGAGACCGGAGGCGCGAGGGGGCGTAGTTCCCCTGTTCGCTTCACTCGCAGACGGAAAGACTCCACGGTCAGGACACGGCGTTATACAGCATGGCGGGGGAGACCGGCATTACAGTAGGGAATACTTACCGAATACCCCCATGTATCAGATTTGGAGCGAAAGAGCCCGAAGAGCGCGCGGGAGGGAGATAGCACGGAGGAGAAGGAGGGACGTATGGAAAGGGGGAACAACCTTGAGAATTGAGACAGTGCCACCCACGCGGATTGCCACGCAGTATGCAGGCGGTGTGGCAGCGCGCGGTGTTGGGCGGTTGGGACCGGGGGGCGGGCGTGTGGGGGGGGGCAATTTTTTGGGGGGGACTGAAAGCCACAGATCGTATATTCAAGATCTGTGGCAGTTTGAGTATTCACTGCACAGATCGTATATGAAGGCTTATCGAGGGGTAAAGCCTTCAATAGCATGATAATTCCCTTTCTGTGGAAACAGAGCTAGAGTCAAACTACAACAATTGCAAGCACCCAAAACACACGCCGGCCTAGCCCTACCCAATTTCCAACTCTACTATCTAAGCCAGCCAAATCAAGCTGTTGAGATGTACGCTATCACAAACAGAAACCACCAACGCAATGTAAAAATATGCTAACTAAAAACAACGCTTGCTCACATGCAAAACCCTGAAGCCATACTTACGGACCTGCAACAACCCTGCATACACAGGCAAATGGATGTCCCCAGAACCCCACAAAGAAAACAATGGATCAACCTGGTAAATACAGACTTAGCATACTTCAAATCCTTTATCAACACAGACACTGTCCTGTTAAATACAATAAAATCTGGAACCCATGGATCAACTCAAACTCAACATCTAATGGATAAATGGCCGGGATACCCAGGGTGACCCTCTTCCCTCTCTCTACCCACCCTTCCCCACCGGACCTCTTAACCACCTCCTTCCCCTGATTGCTAAGCCACACTTAATATAATACACCAAATATTCAAGGAAACGTATGTATGGATAATTTTTCTTTTTGATTTTCACTTTATAAGGGCATGTCCACCCTTTATACAAACTTTATGTGTATTATAGTCAATGTTCCCCCAACCGCTATAATTATATCTCAGAAAGTCCCCCAATCATTTCTTACCTTACCTCTCTCTTTCGCCGCACTGCCCCGGCCCTCGCTGCACGGAACTGCAAGCAGGAGGCGGGACCGGCAGCCACGTCTGTGCCAGCTGCTCAGAACGGTGAAGGAGAGAGGTAAGGTAAGTAATGATCGGGGGACTTTCTGAGAATATAATTATATTGGTTGGGGGTGGGGGAAAATGGACTATAATATACAGAAAGGGATTTACGCTAAGCTGAGGGAAACCAAAGTGGATAGGAGAGGGAAGGAGGGGAAGAAGGGCTGCAGTGCGCATGCCAAACTCTCCCGCAGGGGAGACAGGAGGCAGAGTCCTATATGAACTCTGCTATCGGTGAACAAATAGGTGTATGCTTCGCTGCCAGGGACCATTAAGGTTCGGGTCACTCCTCCTACTGCTCCGTTCCCAGCAGTATTGGTAAACACAAAAAGTATAGGAAGGAAGGGGACGCCATACAGTGTTTCTGCGAACACAAAGTGTTTATTGATCCAACATGTTTCGACCACACACGGGGCTTTTTTACACTTGAAAAAGACCCGTGTGTGGGTCGAAACATGTTGGATCAATAAACACTTTGTGTTCGCAGAAACACTGTATGGCGTCCCCTTCCTTCCTAAACTTTTTATGAACTCTGCTATCCTCCTGGTGGGCAGTTTTTGGGACTTTGGGGGGGGAACTACAGGAGAACCATTTGGAGCTGGGATGTGAGGTAAGGATTATATTACACTACAGAGTGGGGCCAGTTGTGTGGGGGGATTAAGTTTTGGGGGTGGACATGCCCTTTAAGACTCTACTAAAACATGAAGATGTACAATGTTATAAATCTCATACAATACGAAAAGTACAATGTAATGTAAACAACTTGAACATTAATATACAACAACACTGGAGATGGGGTCAAAGCCAACCCTAAAAAAGGCCCCATTCAAAAAGAGTGCCTCTTTTTGAATGGGGCCTTTTTTAGGGGTTGGCTTTACCCATCTCCAGTGTTGTTGCTAATTCTGCTCCTTGAGGCACCGCCAGATGTTTGGCGTATGCACCGAGTCTTGTAGTATGAGCTTTTGTGCCACACCAGAATAACCACAACATTAATATACGTCTTACAATTAAACCAAAGTTAAAAAAAATATATATATGAGATGGTTATGTTACATGCCTTTTTCTTGGACTTTTCTTTTTGTTCCATGTACAGGCTTGCTGGTATCCTGTTAAAAGATCCACCCAGTTCGGATTTCACAATTGACTTAAAACACGAGGAGTTACATTAAGATTTCCCTTCTTTGTTCCCCGAATAGTTTAAAATAAGTAATGTAATTCACTTATAGCAAAGATTACCACTAAAAAGAAATATGGTCATCAGTACTTACACTGATAGTATGAGTTTTTCCTTGTTTAGATATGATAGAAAAAATAATAAAGTAGGATGGCTAGGTGTTTGTTGTTAAAATTTAGAAAAAAAACTAAATTTAGAATTTAAAAGACAAGATATCTGCAGGTATACATAATGAGGGGTGTATTACAATGCACATCTGTCTCTGACATTTGTGCACTGTTTTTTTTTTAATATGTGGCAGAAAATGGGCACAAACTGCCTGGGAGGTTTATATATCTGAAAGCTCTCCCCAAATGTACTTTGTCCCTCGCTGCTTTCTACTGTTTTTATCTTAATTACTATTCGCAAACTTTGCGTTTTTTCATACTTGCACATGGATCATCTTTTAATAGTGATGGAAGTGGCCCATACAGTGCTTTACGATACTTTCAACCTCGTCAAGGAAACCCCAGTCTGGAAGGTCCTAACTTTAAATTTTTTTTACCTTAAGGGGCATGTACACTGTAATAACAAGTTTACCTTCCTGGATAGTTTAAATCCTTTTTTCCCCCTAGTACCCTTCCAGACCCTACCTTTGTTTTTGAATCTTCCTGGCCTTCCTCCTCCACTGTAATCATGTTCTTAGTCCTGCCCCCTTGAAATCTCCAAAAGCCAGTTGGTCAGATTGCCTTGAGCGTGCGCCCCTGTGACGTCTTATATCTGGTGTCGTGTGATGACATCACAGGGGCGCACACTCTTGGTAACATCACAGGGAAGCGAGCACGCATTGACACACGCCCCTGGCATTCTCTGCCCAAATGGGCGTTAAAGATTTGGAAATCTCAATGGGGCAGAGCTAAGAATGTGATTACAGAGGAGCAGAAAGGCCAGCAGGATTCAAGAACCTAGGGTCTGGAAGGGTAGTAGGAAAAAGAAAATCTCAACTTTATATTTAAAGGCACAA
Source organism: Hymenochirus boettgeri (assembly GCA_019447015.1). Lineage (NCBI taxonomy): Eukaryota > Metazoa > Chordata > Amphibia > Anura > Pipidae > Hymenochirus > Hymenochirus boettgeri. The sequence goes on along the minus strand of CM033470.1, from coordinate 300,025,908 downwards.
CTATGCAGGAGGATAAACTTGATATTACAGTGTACATGCCCTTTTATTACCTTTTCCTAACTTTTGCATTTCTCATACCTTGCAAATTGGACACTTCCCTCATAAAAATCCAGTGGGGGTTGGGGGAGTGAAATCCTACTATACTAATCCAATGCACTTTTCATCCCATAATTTTAAAAATGTGTAAAATATGTATCAGCACAACCACACCTGAGTAAATCCCCATAATTCGAGGAAAGTACATTAGGAAGCTATCAATGGTAATTTTCTTTGTTCTAGCAATGGGATTTTCAGTAATGAATTATCAAATGAAAACACGTTAGACCTCATCTTCCTTACATTCTTCTTGGTACTGTTAGTTATCTAGTCTTAAAGGGTATGTCCACCCTTAAAATAATTTTTTAATATATGATTCCTCCTGTCCCCCCAGCCCCAACCGCTATATTTTTACTCTTAGAAAGTTCCCCAAACTTTACTTACCGCCGCGCTGCTGGCCCTCTGCTTGCGTGAAAATGCAAGCAGAGTGGTGGGACCGGCGGGAGGGAGGGGGAGAAGGGCTGCAGTACGCATGCCAAACTTCTCCCGGAGGCCAGGTAGGAGGCAGAGTCCTATATGGACTCTGCTATCCTCCTGGTGGGCAGTTTTTGGGACTTTGGGGGGGGACTACAGGAGAACCTTATGGAGCTGGGATGTAAGGTAAGGATTAAACTACACTACACAATGGGGGCAGTAGTGGGGGGGATTATAGTTTTGGGGGTGGACATGCCCTTTAATGTCCTCCTGAATATGAAAATTTTGACTCATTTTATTATCTTTTGACAGTTCTGCAAACTTCTTATCTTTTCACATTTCAATAGCAGTGCTTAGAAACTTATTTGTAATTTTTGCTTGGATGGTCTATTAATAGGGAAATATACAGAGGGCATGCTAATAACTAACCCTGCACAAAGGGAGACCACATTGTTTATTGGTAATGTCTAAAGATGGTCTTACTTCTCACTTAGGGCTTGGCCACATTTGAGCACTTTTAAAAATGGACACTCTTTTTCCGCAATCACATGCGTCCTGATTGCGCAGCATTGCGAATTCGCAGAGCACGTGTACAAGAGCACCAGTAACGTGTGCATTTTCCGGAGCAATCGGATGCGCTCTAGTGTCGCCTCAGCCATGAGCAATTCCAGAAAGAATCCAACACATTTTTCTTATTCTGCAGTAGAGATGGCCAAGCTATATAAAGTTTGGTCCGCTTTCGAACTTTTGAACTTCAGTAAAAGTTCCAAAGTTCAAATTTGGACCCATTAAAGTCAATGGGGGAGTGATCGTTCGAAAAGTCTGGATGATTTACAGATAAACAATGGTAACTTACTGTAAATGGCTGTGGCACCTGGGAAATGGTCTGGGGAACATGTCACTATCACCAAAACTTTCACCAAAACTTTTTTTTAACACTTCTTAAACACGAGCGGGCAATTGTCGGGTTTTGCTACATTCAAAGGTTACGGCCAATTCGAGGGTTACCGAACGATTCTATTTTCGCTAACCCTCGAAAGTATCGTTCGCTTACCCTCGAAAGTAACATAAAGTCGAAGATTACTGAAATTGAACGATACTTTTGAGGATTAGTGAAAACGACTATACTTTCAAGGGTAAGCGAATGATACATTCTAGGGTTAGTGAAAATGATATAAAGACTGGAGGAGCACACTCCCTTTGTGATTCAGTGTTTATTTTAACAACAAAATACAACGTTTCGGGACATAGTGTCCCTTCTTCCTGATACCTGAAGAAGGGACAGTGTGTCCCGAAACGTATTTTGTTGTTAAAATACTCACTGATTCAGTGAGTGAGTGTGCTCCTCCAGTCTTTATTTCAGTTTGGAGTTCCATAGCCCTGGGAGTAGGGGGCAGGAGGATTGCATCCAAGATTGTCTGGCTAACAGCCAATAAACAGTGTGCTGGAGTGACTTTGTGGACTGTATTAGTGAAAATGATCCATACATTCGAGGGTTACCGAAAACAAATGATACTTTCGAGGGTTACCGAAAATCAAAGGTTACATTCGAGGGTTAGCAAACGGTACATTCTAGGGTTAGCGAAAACGATCCGTACATTCGAGGATTACAGAAAACAAAATTACAAGGGTTAGCGAACGATACATGTTAGGGATAGTGAACGGCCCGGAAAAACAAACTAGTTCGAATAGTTTGAGTTCGTCCAAACCCGTATAGTTCGGGTGCATCTCTACTCTGCAGTAATCGAGCACCTGGATAGACTGGGAATCAAATATCTCTCTAATGAGAGATATTTGATTCCCACGTTTTAAGCAAAACCCCTAAGTAAGGCAGACAAAAAAACTTCAGTAAGAACAGTTGTGCTCACACAACCGAATGTTACATTATTCCAGTAGAATAAATTATTGTACCACTATACACTGCTCTTTTAGAGTGATCCTTCATGGGTCAGTGGGTCAGTGGTGACATGATGGTGCAACTGATCTCTATTTACTGATTAAAATTGATTTTATTAATTCGCTAAATAACTGTTTATGATACATCCTATTGCAGTATTTTGAGAAACATTGGGCTTTACCTGTACAGATTTTGCAGGTCTGAGCTATTGTTTTAATAACATGTTGATGTCTTTTTAAACCATAGATTGCGTTATACATTTGGAAGAAAATGGATGAGCAGGAACTTACACACATAAAACAGTTTTGTACTGATAACCCAACCTCCTCTCCTTCTGCAGAATGTGCCACAGCATTTCGAAATTCCTTACCTCTATGTGTAAGTCAAATTTGATTAGGTGAATTTGTAGATGGTTTTTAATGATCCAACTGTTGCAGGAATGCAAGACCCAAAACGTTTTTATCTCCTTTAGATTAATAATAGGGCAGACTGTCTATGAACTATGGTTCTGTAATAAAGAAAACTATTTTCTATGGAATTTGGTATGATGGAAATGATTATGGATAGCGTATGTTTATCAGAAATTGTTATTGGTTTATAAATCAGTGTGTTGATGTGAATTATTGAAATCGTTTTTTTAGATTTTGAATTTTTACACTGACTGTACACAGACCTGATGTTACCCCAAGTTAACCTTCAATCTATCATAAACATTTTACTGATCAGCATATTCTACAACAGCATCTCCTTTAGGTCCACTAAAGCTGGTTTATTCACCCAATAAAAGTTTTTAGTTTGCACTTGCTGAGACAGAGCAGTTTGCTGTTGAATCTTAAATGACATTGTTTTTTGTTTGGATTAAGTTGCTTGCAGAATGTTGAGACTATTGCTTATTTCTCTCTATAGTCAGTGTTTCCTGTGTAAAGCTTTGTATCTACATCTTGCTGACAATGATTGGTGACAACTTACAATAGCAGCAATTTCATCTTGTCAAACAGACTGCTGTAATATTCTTTTATTTCTGTCCTGAGTTGTGTTGTAGTATTTCATTTTTCATGACAGAAATGTTCAAAGGGTGCATTCACTTTTATAGGGATGAGGACCCATCATTTTAGGTCCCCATTCTGCAATACTGTACATGGCAGGTAGAAGAGGAGTAGGGAGGAGGTTATTATAATTATCCTATAAGCTTCTAACATATAGAACTGAATTCCAGTATGTCTTACATTTAGGTATAGTGAAGGATGTACAGTATATGAGCATCTATGTTCCTATATTCTCCTGTTGGATCTTTTATTAGGGAATAAAGGTTGGTTTTCAATATACTGTGCATTACTGTTGTTTGAGAAACCCATATGTGTCTGTGTGTTTAGAAATTTAATAAAATATCTAATGTGTACTAATAAAGTTACAGGGAGATTCAATAAAAGTTCTCATCATTTAAAATGATGCTAATTATGCCCAAACCAATCAGATCTTATGTAACATTTGAAAGCTAACATCTGATTGGTTAGGGCAAGATTAGCACCAATCATTTAGGGTGTTCACATCTGTTGATATATGAATTTTAAGTGGGATATTTTTATGTTTTTATGTATTTTCTTTTTTTATATAGCAGTATATATTAAACAGTGCTTTACAATTATCCAGCCCCGGAGAGCTTGCAATCTAATCCCTTTATCTCACACACTCAATCTGGCTGTATGTCTTTAGGATTTTGTGGGCACACAGGTTAGATACATTTTCTTTGGCGCAATCTTAGTGGGCGACTATGATGCCCAAACATTTCCCCCCCTTTCACATTTTTAAAAGTTCCATTTATCAGGGTGGTAGGAGGCCTTACTCCTACCTTCAGTTGTAACCCCCGGATGTGGCAGTGAGCTATTATCTCTATTAAAGATAGGAAAGTTATAGCAGGGGGGAGGTTCTTTGCTTTTAATCACTAGAATATGATTGGCTGACGTCTGTGCCATATTGGTTTGTAAATCTGTCCCTTTTTCCACTGTTTGTAGTAACTTAAATTTTGCAAATTCTTTAAAGCATTCGTCTTCTCAGGGCTTGTTCGTACTTGGTCCAATTTTGTTTTAGGGCAGAACCATGCTTTGCAATATGTGCTTTTAACGGATCAGAATGACCTGCATCATGCATTTCTTCCCAGAAACAGATCCATTTTTAGAAAAAAGAATGGGGGAAACGGACCCAAGCAGACTGACCAAAATCGCCAAAAAATATAGATTATCTGTTTTCGTCCATTTGTAGAGTCAACTACCCCTCAGCTGGTTTCAGAAATCAGTTTTCACTTTAAAAATCTTCATTGCTAAAGTTTTGTACAAATGTAATTTTTGTTTGCCCCTGTCTAAATTATTGTGCAGATTCTCTGTAGTCTTTGTAATATTGTTATTGTCTGGGAGCTGTTGCTAATTGATCTTTTTTCCTAGGGTGACCCAGTGAAGAAGGAGGACATATTTGTTGCTATAAAAACATGTAAAAAGTTTCACAAAGATCGAAGTATGTCTATTAATCTGGTTTTGCTTTTTATAATGCAGATTACATTTTGAATGGTTAAGGAAATTTTAGTCAATTTAGTTTAATTTTTATTGACATTTATTGTTAAGTGCCAATATGGGGCAATTTAGTAATCAACGTGTGTCTTTTGAATTTTGTGCAAAATTATTACAATACATAAGGCTAGGCATATCTGTATTCAGTTAGTTCAACTGGAATTAAAGTTTAGTTCTTGAAGATGTTTCGCTAGTCATCCTGTTGGCAATTTTAAAATCCACCAGAAGGAAGTACGAGCCTTCACAGAACACATTAATGCCGTAGACCAGAACATCAAATTTACAAGGGAAGAGGTACAAAACAACACACTGCTTTCTTAGACTGCTTGGTAGAAGTCAAGGGAAATAGTAAACTGGAAGTAGAGGTTTACAGAAAACCAACCCACACAGACCAGTATTTAGATCACAAGCTGGGTGTCATCATACCCTGCAACACAGAGCAGAGAACATTCCCACTAGCACAGAGGCGAAGGCTAAAGAAATGAAACATCTCAGAGGAGCCCTTAAAACTTGTGGATATCCAGACTGGGCCTTTGTCAAAAGAAGTAGAAGGAAAGAAAAGAACACGAATACCAACAGTGAAGGGGAAAAGCAAGACAGGAGGAAGAACATGGTCATCCCATATGTAGCAAGGGTCTCCGAGAAATTAAGAAGAATTTTTAAAAAAAACACTGTATCCCTGTCTGCTTTAAACCAAATAATACACTGAGGCAGCAATTGGTACATTCGTAAGACCCAATACCGAAACGAAAGAAAAGCGACATCATATGTGCAGTGCAGTGAAGAATGCTCTGATTTATATGTGGGGGAGACCAAACAGCAACTGCATCAATGTATGGAGCAGCACAGAAGAGCCAATTCCTTGGGTCAGGACTCAGCTGTGTACCTGCATCTTAAAGGAACACTAAACCCAACAAAATAAGTATTTGCCATTCGTTTGTATTATTCACAGGGAGGTGAGAACGCTTATTCTCACCTGTAAGTTCCAGGTCCCCCGAGCATAATATTATTCACAGGGAGGTGAGAACGCTTATTCTCACCTCCCTGTGAATAATATTACGCTCGGAGGACCTGGAACTTACCTTACCGCCGCTCCACTCGCAGCCGCTTTTTCACTGAACAGCTGTTCTCTCCTGATCGCGTGTTGGCACGCATGCACCTAAGATAGGGCGCGCGTTCGGGACAGATCGGCTGTCAGTAAAGAAGCGGCTGCGAGTTGATCCCTTTAAGGTAAGTTCCAGGTCCCCCGACGGTAATATTATTCACAGGGAGGTGAGAATAAGCATTCTCAACTCCCTGTGAATAATACAAACGAATGGCAAATACTTATTTTGTTGGGTTTAGTGTTCCTTTTAAGGAAAAAGGACATACCTTTAAACCTTTTAAAGATTGTAATGTCAATATCCTTTCAAAGGAACAGGACTGGTTCAAGAGAGGTGTCAAGGAGGCCATTTACGTGGAAATAAAGAAACCAATCCTAAATAAAGGTGGGAGGGTTCGACTCCAACTGTCTGCCATGTACAATGCTGTTTTGACGCCTTACACTGGGTGTTCCTATAACACCTCTTAGCCACTATGCAATCACACCCTTAACACCTGGCTGTGATATGCTAATTGGGACATTCCATGGTACATAATTGCCACAGATTCTTTTACAAGTCATTCTGAATTGAGAAAGCCAGTCGGATGACTAGTGAAAGAACTAAACTTTGAGTCCAGTTGATCTAATTGAATACAACAGATATACCATGACCTGGATGAAGGAGTACCTCCACAAGCATAATGCTAGGCATTTTCAA